>MDKF010710176.1:0-33878 GCA_026770625.1 Nicotiana glauca | reverse complement strand
GGTGTGGGCTGGACTGTCACCTCTGTCAATACCGTAGACTCATCTAGCTCAATGGGCACTGGAATGAGTGTCTCAACCTGTATGTTACCTCGAGCTCTTTCTTGTTCAACATCTAGATCCCAACCATTTTGGAGATTCACTGCCATCAACTGCTTTGGGCCCTGATCTTTTGGATTGATTTGGGTATCTGCAGGTAATGTCCCTTGAGGACGATTGTTCAGCGACATCGAGATCTGGCCCACTTGTATCTCAATATTTTTAATGGCTGCATCATGTGTATCCACTCGTTCATTCATCTTGGCATTGGACCCAATAACCTGCTGCATCATTGCTTCCAGTCTTGCAAACCCATCCTCTTGTCTTTCACCATGCTGTTGCTGAGGTGGATGGTACTCTTGCTGCTAATTGTTGTACCCCTGTGGTCTAGGATACGGTGCCATGTTGTTGGGAGGTCTCATACCTCCCATGTTTCCGGCGTTGTACTGTGGCTGAGGTGGCATGTACTGTTGCTGAGCCTGCTGACCCCAATTCTGATTTCCTTGTCTTTGAACCCCGTAATTAGACACAGAGTTCATATCTTCAGGGTGCTGATGATGATCATGCTCTGCATTCCAAGGATTACCAATTGTGCTCTGCATTCCAAGGATTACCAATTGGCTGGCTAATGCAAGACGCGCACAAGCCCCCATTGGTAGTATCTACTATATGTACCTGCTGTTTTTGCCCTGATTCCTCCACCTTTTTGGTGAGGATGCTCATCTGTATCAAGAGAGTCACCATATTTCAGCCATAGTATTAGAAGAGTCAAGAGGCACCGAGTGCACCACTGGAGTGATAGGTGCATTCCTAGTTGTCCATCCTGAATTTTGTGCCATTTTGTCCAACAAATTCTGACCTTCTCTCCAAGTCTTGTTCAAGAACGCCCCACCTGCTGAGGCATCTACAATATTCTTCATGCTGTCGGACAGCCCCATGTAAAATCGTTGTCTCAACATCTATTCTGGAACACCATGGTGAGGACACATAACCAACATTCCTTTAAACCTGCTCCATGTCTCATGTAATGTCTCCATTGGTTTTTGCTTGAAGCTTGTGATCTCATCAATTTGTTGAGCAGTTTTGTTGGGTGGGTGGAACTTGTTATGGAATTGCTTGACTAATTCATCCCAAGTTTCTATAGAGTTGATAGGGAGTGAATTCAGCCAAACCTGTGCATCTCATGTCACCGAGAATGGAAACAATAATAGCCTGATTGCTTCCGGTGTCACGTTGGGTTGTCTTTGTGTTTTGTATATGGATAAGAAGTTCTTCAAGTGCTGCTGAGGATCTTCTGTTTGTGTCCCAGAAAAGATTCCCTTGTTTTGCAACAAGTGTAGCATATTGTTTGTCATCTGGAACGATTCAGCTTGTATTGCGGGCACAACAATGGCAGTGGCTAAATTATCAGCAGTGGGTTGTGCTAGTGCTCCTCCAGGCATAGGAGGTGCCTCTTGCCTGACGTTTCTGTTAGTATCGTTGACGTCCCCCATGTCAATTTCGATTTTGAGTGTTTGTTGGGATTATTGAATTATTTTGTTGGCACGGTTCAATGCCCGGAATGTTTGTTCAGGGTTTGAGAGTCCTTCAAGTAGTTCTCCAGTCCTCGTAGACTTTCTAGGCATACACCTGAGCAACCAATTCAACAACCGTTAAATTTTCAATGAAAAATTTGGTAGAGAGAAAACTGACTACAATAAGAATCTTTGTATTTCTGTCAATGGCAATTGATAATTCCATTAACTTCCCCGGCAACAGGGCCAAAATTTGATCACGCCCAACTATGCCTTATAAAAAGGACTCTACGGACATTGCAAATATAACCCGAGTATTACGCCTAGGGTCGAATCCACAGAGAGTTAACATATCAACCACTTTCTTCAAATCCACTAATTCTTCAAGAACCAGCTTCCCAAATATTCAAATCTCAGTTGAATGTTCTTTATCAACTACGCTTGCAATTAACTAAATAGATGTAAATTAAACTAATAAAGTTGTAGACAATAATGAGCAAAAGCTAAGGTAATGATTTCCCCTATTGATGGAATCCCTTATGTTTATGCTCATACAAATTTACCAACACACCTCTATCAATCAGGAACGTTAATCTTACCGTAAATCTCTCCCGAGTAATCACAGAAATTTACTATTGCACTCTCCCGAGATACACTAGCTTACTTTATTTAGCACGATTCACTTTAAATTACACCCAAGACTTCGTTATCCCTAATCCTGCCTTTAAACCCACACTTATAGATTCCTCTAATAATCTAGGAGTGGTGTTGTTCAACAATAACCTAAATATGCACTCTTTTCCAAGTTATGCACACTAAATAGGCACAACTAATTGAGGATCCTGTCAATTAACTACAACAAACACGAAGTTGAACAAATAGAGATTAAACTAGCAATTTGTATTCACATAAACTAGAAGTTCATCACCCAATAGGTTCCATCAAAACCTTAGACAAGGAATTTAGCTACTCATGCTTATGGGTAAATAAACTAAGATAGAATTCATCATAAAAATCAAAACCAAAGAAAAAAGATGTTTGAAGTATTCTCTCACAATAGTTTCCCTTGCCAAGATAACCTAAAAATCAATACATGCCTCTCTTGGGTGAAGTCTAATATTTTAAATAGGGTTTAGGTCTAAAAATCCCGTATTTGACACTTTGACCCCTAAAGTTTCTGTGCCTGCCACGGTTCTGCCGCGGTCGCGGTAGAACCGCGACCAAACACCCTCTCTGAAATTCTCAACTTCTGAAGCTTCCTTCCACCGCGGTTCTGCCGCGGTCGCGGTAGAACCACGGCCATACGTATTTTCTAAATCCCAAGGGCTGGCATGGCATAGCTTCAATGGGAATTTACACATTTGGCGTCTTTTCTCCAATTTTTGACTCTAAAATGGCTCCTTAGCCTTCCTTATACATATACCACCTGCAAACCATAAAAAACACTAATAAGAGCATTTTATTATCACTTTTAGCATTAAAACTACACAAGAAGGTGATTATTTAAGGTGTGATTATAGTCAAATTCACCTATTATCAGTGTGCAACTGCTGTGAAAAGTAGTTATCCCTACAAGCATTTGAGTTTTGTGGTCTATCATGTAATTTCACAAGAGGTTGTAGGTATCGGTTATTACAGCTGGTTCGAGCTTATTCTGAATATAGATGTGAGGTTCTAACCTTGTGTATGATTTCGGAAATAGAAATGTGGTTCTATGATTTATGGACTAGATGGATTGTGAAATTTCAGCTATGTTGTGTTATCGGACCTATGAGAGATAGGGTGATATGGGATCACCCCCCGGTATATGCATGGTAAGGTTATTCAGCTATTGGTTGGCTTCTAGGACAACTCTAGGTACGCTCGAGGACGAGCGTTTGTTTAAGTTGGGGAGGATGTGATGACCCGACCCGTCATCTCATGCGTTACACTCCGTTTTCCCCATTTCCAACTTCTTTATGCTTCATTATCCGTATCTTATGTGATCGAGTTGGTTTGGAGTGGTTTTGATAAGAAATGGGATACTTAGTCTCTTTTAAGAAGGCTTAAGTTGGAAAAGTCAACCGGATGTTGACTTATGAGTTAGAGGGCTCAGATGTGAATTCCGATGATTAGGTTAGCTTTGAGAGGTGATTTGTGACTTAGGAGTGTGATCAGAAGTGATTTTTGGAGGTCCGGTGTAGAATTAGGCTTGAATTGGCGAAGTTAGTATTTTGACGACTTCCGGTTGATAGGTGAGATTTTGATCCGAGGGTCGGAATGGAATTTTGAGAGTTGCAGTAGCTTCGTTAGGTGATTTGAGATGTGTGTCCAAAATTTTAGATGATTCGAAAGTGTTTTGGTCGGGTTTTTGATCAAATGCGTATTTCAGAAGTTTTAGAAGAACTTAGGCTTGAATCCGATGTAATTTGATGGTTTTGGAGTTAGTTGAGGTGTCTTGATGATTGGAACAAGTTTGGATGATGTCTTAAGATATGTTAGTGCTTTTGGTTGAGGTCGCGGGGGGCCTCGGGGTGATTTCGGATGGCTAACTGGAACTTTTGAAGTTGGAAAATTTCATAATAGATGAAAGTTGTAAATGAGCACGCACAAGACCAAACTTTGGACGAGAATACCTGAATATATATAAAGATTTATGTGATGAAAAATCTATCATATGAAAGGTCTCCAAGTCTAGTTTCCAACTCTTCAAACCGTTCTTCATTTAGACACTTCTACAAGAAGTTATGACCAAATTACCAAAGCAGCGCAGAAAGTTGCACTACCGCGGTGCCCCATGCGGCGCCCGGCGCGCTGCGCCAGTAGAAATTCCATTAGGGTCCGAAATTTCATTTCCAGATACATTTTTCTCAACCGCCCCGTGCCCCGCGGTGCCCCATGCAGTGCGTTAGTACAAAAACGGGTTTATAAGACCCGAACCCCATTTCATTTAACTCGTTTGGGGTTTGTTATATTGGGATTTTCTGGAGCTTTTAGAGAGAAGGTGGAGCACCCTCAACCCAAATACACATCAAAGGTAAGTTTTATGATATTTTTATAATAGATTAACACTAGTTAATGGTAGTATTAACATCTACACGGATTGAAATTTATAGGAATTTGCTCTAATCGTCAAGAATCATTTCAAGTTAGGGTTTGGTCTACAAGAGGTAATCCTACACCTTTGACTTATATATATGAAGTTATTAGGGAATTATGAGTAGGAATCGTGTATTAAAACTTATGGTACGGTGATTGGAGACCATAAATTCTCAATTTAAATACATGAATATGGTAGGGATTTAAAGGTGTTTATTTGATGGAATTTTGTTGGTTTTGGTGTGAATGGTTGATCACACATGTGATGTTAGGAGTATAAATTGTTAAAGAATAATAGTGTGATGAATTGTTGGTTAATGGTGATAGTTGGAGGAACCAATACTATAGTTATGAGGTGTAAATATCTATGCCTACATGATGTTTGATAATAGGCCTAAATGGCATAAGTTATGGGATTTATTATAAATATTGACTCTATTGAATGTGGTATTGTAGATTGAAGTTACATAACTGTATTATATCATTGTAGTATCATTAAGGGGCGAATTTCAGATATGTATGTCTAAAACCCCGTCTTTTAGAAATCGAGCTTCATCGATGTTTGTGTGATTTTGGTCAGATTAGACGCATGAGGAGGACAATTTGAGAGGCAAGAGCATAGCGACCTAGAGTTTTGGCCAGCTTGAGGTGAGTAATGAATGTAAATGATGCACTGAGGGTTTGAAACCCCGGAATTTCACATCGTAACGCTATATTGAGGCGAGACACGCGCTTTATGACGAGTGCGGGGTCGTTTGTTATTGGAGATTGTGACTTGGTCCGTTCCGAGTGATGTTTTTACCGTGCTTTCGACTAGAACTTAATTGAGAATCATCTTTACTTGGATGTAATGGTTACAATTGGACTTCGTGCTAATTATTTGAATCCTTCGTGGATTGATATTCACTGTTTTTGCATATTTAGAATATCATTTGATCTCAGTCCAAGGTTTTAAATACTGTTTTGCAAATTCAACCATCTTTCTAAGATTTGAAAACTTAAATGATATTCTAAATAATATTTTGGGCTAAGAACTACTATTTTACAAATGCCAAAAGGGCTTATGATGATTTCTGGAATGAGCATGGATCGGGCTGCGTGCCGCAGCAGTGTTATATTGATATTGAGGCCGACAGCCTGGTTGATTGCATTGATCTTGAGGCAGAGAGCCTGGTTGACTATATTGATATTGAGGCCGAGAGCCTGGTTGACGCCACGAGATGGTTTGATATTGCGCTTGGGCTGTAGGAGCCTCTTCAGAGTCTGAGCCCATTCCAGTGAGCGCGAAAGAGGTGAGTAGGCTTTCAGGCCTTATGATGCTATAGCGCTTGGGTCGTAGGAACCCCTCCGTTGTCTGCACACACCCCCAGTGAGCACCGTCGATGATAAATAAATATGGATGGCTCGAGCTGCACGCCGCAGTGGGTACCGGAGTGTACCATCATATGCATTGCATTGCACTCATGCATGGTTCTTCATATATTATACCTGGATGGCTCGGGCTGCACGTCGCAGTGGTTACTAGAGTGTACCGTTATATGCATTGCATTTCACTCATGCACTTGTCCCTTATCTGCATTATCTGCCATAATAATTATATGCTCTTATTTTATTGATTGGTTGCTTCATACTGTTCCGAGCCTGATGGGCTGATACTGTTCTGAGATACTGGTACTGAGCTGAAGGAGCAGATTTTTACGTACTATTTTGATACTGAGCCCGAGGGGCAGATTTCTACTTATTATTTTGATATTGAGCCCGAGGGGCAGATTTTTTACTTGTCATTTTACTGCCAAATTACCTGTTTTACTGGTTTAAAGGAAATTTCACATGATATTTCACTGAATTGTTATTTTAAATGATTGTACTGCTTGAGATAGCGTTATTTGTGCCTTTAGGAGATTTCATGCTTTCAGTCATTATTTATTTTTATTACTTACTGGGTCGAAGTACTCACATTACTCCCTGCATCTCGTGTGTAGATGCAGGTATTTGTTCACCCGGTAGTGGGTTTTGAGCTGATTGAAGATTTTGCTATCGCAGCTGAGTAAGGTGACCGCCAGCGTTCGCGGCACCGGACTTCTTTCTTTGATTCTAAATTCTATTCTGTATATTACTGGCCTTGTAGTTGTATTTAGTAGACTCTGTAGTAGCTCATGACTTGTGACACCCCGATTTCGGGCTGTGTCAGGATGGTTCCATGTTTTATCATTTTTCTTCCACACTTATAATGATGTTATTAATGTTTTAGTCTTATTCATGTCAAGAAACTGTTAAAAGAGGTGATGTTCTGTTGGCTGGCCTTGTCTTTACGAGAGGCACCATCACGACCGGGTTTGGGAATTGGGTCGTGACATTGAACCACTTAAATTTTGTATTCGCTTAGTGTTGCTAGCATAAATTAAAATAAGTTATCTTTTCCGGTAAGATATTGACCAGTGAAACCAATTTTTGCTTGGTTAGCATAAAACATATAGGTTACAGTAAAAGGGGTGAGCTCTGGTACTAAGGAATGAAGAGAGGTAAAATAGGTGAAACGACTTTATTAAATTCAGGATGTGTTGGACATATTTGTATCAATCTCTTTGCTTCAATTGATCTACTGTTAGACGCATTTTTCTATTTTGAGTACTTAATCATCTCAGGTTCAATCACGATAGAAAAGATTAAGATATTATTTTACAAAATTGTGTACTATATAACTTGGCATAAATGTGCAACGCACGTGCCGAGAAACTAGTCTTTAATAAAAACAAACGCGCCTAAGATTCAATTTTTATTTGGGCGGCTTTGGTATTGACAGCTTCTTCTTGATTGTTGTTTGTTTCTACTGATTGCTTCTCCTTGATTGTACATATGTATGCAGGCCATATGCATAGTAGAGTAAAATTTTAAAATCATAGTAAAAAATATATGTGTAAATTTTGACATTTTTTCCGTTCCATATGCGGTTAAAGTCAAGAAAAAATATGAGCATTTGCTAATAATAAAGGTATGAATGACACGAAATGTAACAGTAGATGATAAAATTAAAATATGCTCACAACAGTAAAGAGCAAATCTGGAATTTTTTAAAATATTAATCCGACCAGCTTATAAAAGCATGAGAGATCAAGGGTAGAGCTCAATAACAGACCTCAAACCCAGAATCTGGTTAATTTTGTAGCTACTAAATCCATCATCTAAGAAAAGTTTCTCCTATTCTTTCTTGATTTGCTACCTAAGAAAACCATCATCACCATGTCTATCAAGAGTTGTGCTTGGACAGATTCATCATCCATCTTTGGATTTTCCATAACCATCTCTATAATGATATATAACTTTTCCCCTCCCTGTTATTGCCTTCTTGGAGTTTTTCAAAATTCTCAGACACTCTTCGTCATTCCAATCGTGCAAAATTGACTGCTCAATTAATAGAAGAAGAATGTGTTGAGACATAATATAATTAAATTATTAAAAGTGTGCTCTCTCTAATAGTTTAAACTTTTAAATGAGTTGGTCACACTCTTCAGTATGCATGGTATCAAAAGCCGCTACTCAAAAATTAAAAAATTACGTGTTTAGCCAATGAAAAAATAATAATGCCCACACATGAAAATATGTCAAGACCATACATTAGGTCACTCTCTCAACCAAAGTGGGACAGTTAACAGTTACGTATTGCTGAATGTACCACCTTACCTGTTAGAATACAGATCAAGTAGGGTGCATTTCATGTCAGGGAAAGTTTTGGCTATGGCCATTGCAATAGTTCCTGTCCCTCCTCCAACATCCACTATATCTGTACTTAATTGTTAAATGGTCTTATTATGCAAACTTTTTATATTGTGAATGAATATAAATAAGACTCGAGGACAAATTTCAATGCTTGTTTTTTTTCTCTTTTTGCACTAAGGTCATCATGATATGCCTTTATTTCTTTGACCTTCAAAGTTGAATTGTAATAATAGGCCGATAACGTGCAAAATATATATTGGAAGATAAGATGTTGGGAGAGTTGATGGAAAGCCCAAAAACACAAAGGCGGATGAAGTGTTTGACCAACCACAGGCTTAATTTCATGGACATGGTATTGAAGCTAATTTTGGTGCCAGAGAGAGAAGTAAGATATAAACCAAGTTATGTTACATGAAAAAAGGGAAAAGAGAGGTGGAAATCACACTACTATTAAAAAGCTAGCACAATGCTTAAGTATGTGGTGATCAAGAGTATGTAACATCTATATAACTAGTAACCACTTGACCTGTCATCGTTCGTTCTACAGAACATTGGCAGACTCGATGAAAAGGAAATGGTATATAAAGCAACTTCTTTTTTCAATTGAAATTGAGAATTTTGAGGCATTTTAATGAGTGATTAGGTTAATAACCTCGGAGGGTTGTTTCGGATAATGAAGCTCAGTTTCTTCGGATCAATGAAGCTGCAATCCCACCAGCAATAAGACCTATAACAGTTGCTGTAATTCCTATACCAATAACACCATCTGCATTGCAGAGAGCACAAATGAATCCCATTTTGTATCTACGTATACAAAATCAAACGACAAGGGAAGGAAGTAATCTCTTGTCATTATTACCCTTTGTGATTCTATCTTCAATAGCTTTCTTAAGCGACAATGCTTGTCTCCAATCAGGCGCAATCTAGCAAAGCAAGAAAAAGCTTTTAGAAACTACAGAAGTAAATAAGGAGATTGTATTCAAACGCTTGATAAATGACAAGATGCGACTACACTAAAAGATTATGAGCAGACCTCCAAACAGTGACCTGTAAGCTCTCTGCTCCTTGAATATTCCCCACATCTGTAATATCCAACAGCTAGAAGATAAAGCTTTTCTCGCTTCTGTAGTGGACTATTTGAGTTGGCAAGTGAAACTGCAAAAATGAAAAGACGATGATAGTTGGTAGTACCACAATGCACAAGCACTTTCATAGTAATATGCAGAAGCAATAGAAAGCCAAAAGACAGTTTGCAACATAAATGGAGAAGTAGATCTGACTAAGTTTCACCCTCAAGCATAGATATCCCTCGTTGCACATCTTCAGGTTGTTTGGAATGGACAAGCGCCCATGACAACCTCATAATACTCTCATTCTTTCCTTCATCAGTGGCGCCTTTTGTAGCATCTGCTGCTTCTCTTTCACAGCCCTGTCAATATGCATAGACACAAAAGACTAAGCAACATAGTGCAGCAATCTCACCAATTCATGTGTCTTTGTTAAGTGTAATAGCCCAGACCACTAGTGATATTGTGCGCTTTGGACCTAGGCCCGCACGGCTTTAAAATACATCACTGGAGTCTAAGTCCTGTTTACTTATATACCCAACATCTCTCGAGATTCGCATAGGGCGTCACATTAATAGAACTCAAAGCAAGGCACTCTAAGAACAACCCAATAAAGCTACTACGGCATGCTAATGCAAGGAAAAACACCAACTGAAACTGTATTATTAACAGATTGAAATGCCTAACAATACAGCATCTCTACTGCAGCAAAGATTACAATTTTTACTTTGAGAGACGTCGTCTTGACAGCCCAATCCTTTTGTTGTTAATAAAAAAACAGATCAGCATATTTCTAATTAATACTCTTCAATCTCAAGAACACAGTTTTTTTTTAAAATGTTAAAAAACATACTACTAACTTTCTTCAAAGTTCCTGCAACGCAAAGCAACATATTTCTAATTACTACTCAAGTTTCAAGAATACATTTTAGTTAGTTAAAAACATAACTTTCTTAATTGTTCCTGCAACCCAAAGCAACAATTTGCTTTTAAAAATTGTCAAATCTAGGCGAAGGCTGATGAATGCATATTCCCCACGAGACCGGAACCAAACTCTTTTACAAATAAAAATACATTGTGGTAAAAGTTGAATCAGAAACTATATTGCTGAAAATATATATCCGACAATTACTCATTATCAAACAAAATGATAAATAAACCTCAATTTACTCGAACCCCAAAACATTAAAAACATCAAACATAAATGTAAAAATCCCATTATAAAATTAGTAAGTAATTGAAAAATGCTTACGAGAATGACGTCAGGAGAGCACCAAGGAAGTTGGTCACCACCATTAAAGAAGGTAATAATGCACTCAAAGAATTGGTTGATCTTCGCCTCCATGTTCTTAACTGATGCTGTCCTCTGTTTTGAGAATTCAAAATCCACCAATTACGCAGCGTTTAGCGTAATGGCAGAGCCCAAATTTGATAGGTTTTGCCTGTTGCATTGGCGAATTAATATTTGGAATGAAACTGTTTGAATATTAGTTTATTACGCAAATATATCGGGATTAGATTCACTTTATTGGTTCTAATTTTAGGCAGCATCATGCAGATAAAAGTGTGGTTCAACCATTAAGAAAGTTGATGATTATTTACCTAAAGATCAGAGTAACAACTAAACTTTTAATGTGGTTTTAAGAATACGTGGTGTCACTTAATTGATTGATTTAGAGATAAGTGATGGAATTGACAAGAATATAAAACAAAACGATGTTTGGACAATGTCCTCGAGCTGATGAACCCTCGAGAATAGTAAAGTAAGGACAATTAAAGAATAATAAATTGATGAACAATAAAGAAATATTATATTGCTTTGATGTGTTTGAAGGTAATGTGTTTACAAATGATGGGGACCCCTCTTTATATACTGGAGGAATCCTAATTGTGGTACAATTCTAATTACGGAAATCCCATGATTGATACAAATAACCGCCCTTGATTTGATCCGTTTCAAGATTTCCGCCGTGATTTCCGACCGGTTACGGATATTTCGTCTTTCAGTTATTGCGTTCCACTCGAAGCTGATCACATCTGGTCTCAATCGTCGGGGACCTCGGACTGAATGAGTGCCTCGATCTCCAAACTTGGTACCTTGTCTCGTGCTCAGGCTTGATCCATTACGAGGCTGACCCTCGATGCAACTCTCTGATATCGAAATAATGGAAAAATCGGGCAAGTTGGATTTTACCCATATACAATTAGTCCCTCATTTCTTGGAGTGTAATGAGAATAAACGAACCGAGTCTTCGATTTTGTACATCGAACAACTTTGACGTCACCGTCGTGACGTAAGTGTTGATACCCAATTTTTTTCTATATATTTTTATATACAAAATAAAAATATATATGCATATATAAACATGCCCAAGTGTTTCGATATTTTTTCTAATTTTTAAAGATTTTTAAATTAATTTTTTGTCCATTTTAGCAATACAAAAATCAGTAATTATTTTCAAAACTATCAATTTTGGTGAATAATTTATTTTACTCCCATATAAATACCAAAATATAGTTAAGTTAATTTTTGTATATTTTTACAAATTTATCTGGTATATTTAAAGCTAAATTGCATACAATTACAATTTTAGCCTATTTTAAGATTAATAGCATTTTTATGATATTAAAATTATTTCAATATTTTTTAATTAATATTTATATGTTATTAACTGACTTAGTACTTTTAATTTACTTTTAAAATCATGTTTACTATTTTTATAAAAAAATAAAAGGTAAAATTAGCTATTTAACATTTAGTCTTATTCCTTTGCAATTTCAGCCTATTTACATTTCAATTTTAGCCTTCAAATTGACCCAATCTCAACCCCATTTGGACCGGCCCAATTCCATTTTTACCCAACCCTTTAATCCATTTATTAAGCCGCCTTGATCATCTTTCAATCCAGGCCGTTGATCATTTCGATCAACGGCCAGGATTACCCCTTTCCATTTTAATTCCCCAAACCATACCCTAATCCCCCATTTTGTTTAGTCCGCCGCCCTTGAATACTCCCCACTCTCAAAACTCTCTCGAAGGTTCTTCGGAACCCTAGCATGTCTTCGACACTTTTCCACCGTACTTTCACCGGAATACATGGCTTCTCAGGCCATGGATGGCCTGTACTCACCCTCTTCAACCATTAGACCATGGTTGTTCAAAGCTTTGAGGTCTGACCTCGATGTTTCTCCTTCAGACCTTCTTAGATCGATGGTTCTATGGCCTCTCCGGCCATGCTCAGGTGTATTCAAGCATTAGGAGCCTATTTCCAACCTCTCCGACTCAAGATCGAGCTTTCCTCCAAGCCTTTCTCATTTTTAGGGTTTCTCCAAGCCTTAATTGTCTCCTACCCGTTTGAAATCAGAATCCCTTAACTGAAGGGAGATTCTATGTGATTGATTGCAAACTATTCCCTTACCTTTTCTTACTTGTTTTCTGCACTATAAAAGGGGCACGACCCTTCTGCACTTAGACCACCTTGAACCCTCAGTTCAACACTTACACTACTTACTTCACACTCTCAATTTCAACACTTTCATCTGAGTTTCTTCTGGTTGTCTTTTTGCAATTTGGGCTTTACTACTACTTTTCTCTGCTTATTTCTGAAAATGGTATGTCCTAATTTAGTTTCAGTCATCACACTAATGTGTTTATTTACAGCTTCTACAATCTTGTTTACTTTATTGTCCATGTTTAGTGATTAATCTGTATGCCATTCTCTTTGCACTTGTTTTCTATTGTGAATCCCTACACCACATTCCCTCCATGGGTTTGAGTTAAGGACCAGGCATGGCAGTATCCAAATTGCTGGTCATGTTTGGATCTGATCCTCAATGGATCCTAACTCCCAAACAAATGTGGCTGACAGGCTGGTTAGGGGTGTGCCAGCACTCCTAAATTGCTGGGTATGACCACCAGCCTGCCATGGCCTTCCCTAACTCTCTATCTATGCACTTACACTTACTCTTAGACTCTAAGTTCTGCCCCCCTCCTATGAGCCTTGACTTGGGACCTCGAGTTCCCTCTAAACTTGGACATTTGAGGGATGACCCTTCCACACTGCACTTTAATACAATTATACAATATATTTAGGTGTAAGCACTGCCTGGAGTTCATGAAGCTCCTGGGAACTCTGACACACCCAAAAAATGAGAAAGGCTTTGGAAATCTGATCTTTGGAAGTTGGTTTATTTCATATTTCAGACTTGGGGTCTGAATTAGGCTTTCCTTGGTTGGAATTTTTAATTTCTGATGTAATTCTATTTTTTTCTTAATTCATTTGGGCCTGTAATAATTTGTAATAACTTATGGGTTTTTAGTCATTCATGTATGCATACGGGTAGACATCATGCTTTAGGTATTTACTTCTGCAATCACAGCCTGTTTTTTCGCTTATGCATCTGCATATAGAAATCTTGTCTATAAGTTTAAGCATCTGCATATGTAAATCCTGCCTATAAGTTTATGCATCTGCATATAGAAATCTTGCCTATAGGTTAAGATAATAACAAGTGGCATCCTAGATACCTTGCCTACAGGATTCTTGCATCTTGATAATCATTTTAAAACCAACAACGCTTAGAAATCATGCCTATATGAGTAACTAGTTAAATCTGATTCGTCTCTTTCATCTACAAGTTTAAAATTAGTAGTAATGTCGTCAAAAATCTGCAGAGCTTGTGTTCTTTTTATCAATAATCCTTCATTAAAATTAGTGTAAGCATTGTTAGATATCATGCCTACAAGTCTCACCTAGGCAAGCCATTAGGTGATTAATTAACTACACCAGTCTTTGATAATTACAACATGCAGGCAGGCCTAATTCGGACTTCTTATCTGAAAATATGTGATGAATCAGCCATGCCTTAACGTTTATGTTTAATTCAGACCATAACCAGTATATGTAAGTCATGCTAAACAATTTGTTGCTTTAAGTGAAGAGGCATGTTTGAGCCTTTAAACTGCTATGTGTTTCCCCTTTAACTGCTTTATGTGTTTTGTTTATCGCATTAGAATTTTGTCCTTTTAAAACTCTAAAAATCCAAATCTCCCTTGCCTTTAGGATTAGCAGTCCCAAATGCCTTTGGGACTGATAGGATTAAGGCGGGTTTTAGCATGCAATAAGTAACGACAATATTTCACGTTTAATACCTTAACGGGGTGGGTAAGGGTAGACATGGATATGATGACGACGCGATAACACCATGTGTATAAATGGTTACCGGGTGTTGTATGGGTGATCCATGTTATTTATAAACCTAGGACCCCCTTTCCTATTTACTTATTCACTTTCTCTTTTTTCCAGAATTTTAAAGTTGTTTAGTTTTCAGTTTCTTCAACTTCTTTCACTTCAATTACTTGCACCTATTATGCAAATCTCTCTTTTAGTCATCTGATTTTCAGTATTGTTCCCTCCCAACTTCTGCCTATTTCACTTCCTTTAAATTACTTGCATCAATTATTTGACCCCTTTCCCTTTACTTGTGTATCCTTTCTTTAATTGCAAAACTACTTTCTTCTAAATTTCAGTACTCTTTAAATCTCATGTACTTCTTTTATTTGGAACCATTATGTGAAAGTTACTTAGTATTTATAATGCTTGCTTATTTGCTTGTTGTTTGTATTTAAAGTCACAATTATAGCATGGCCAGGAACCACACTAGTGGATCTTGAGGAGTGCTTAACACCTTCCCCTCGAGATAATTTCTAGCCCTTACCCAAACCCTGGTTCTTCAACTCAAACCCTTCTTAGTGTCCTAATGCACTATAATTATTAGGTGGCGACTCTTCTAAATTGCAAATCCAATTCCCAAAAGGAAAAGAGTTGTCTGTCCAAATGTCATAAACTCGATTTCGCGAGAAAAAGGGGGCTCGACAACATCCCAACTCCGCTGGGAATTTTTTAGGCTTTTACCATTTCATGTTATTTGTGACTTTACTGGTTCTTTATTGCATTTATTTAATGTCTTTATCTCTTCTTATACTATGAAACTAACTTGGCTCTTCATTTCTTTTATTTCTTTTAACACTTTCCTTCAATGCTGTTGTAAATTATGAGAAACTATTGTAATTATTACTTTATGAACGTGGAAATACATGACAACTTGTTTAATTTTGTAAATGCATATTCAATATCATATTCCACTCGTGCCAAACAAAATACCATAGCAACTCTTATAATGAGTTGCCCCCTAAATTTGGCAAAGGCATATTTGCGGTAAAACTAAATGATTAATGGTGTAGTCGACGGTTCCGTGCCTTTTCCTCTTGAGTTTTCCGCTCAAGGGTACCAGTCTCCTTTCTCTGTTTAATTGTGCATGCATCACTGTTAAAACCTAGCCGAGTCAGTTATGATATCCGCATAATGACTCTTTAAGACAAGCCTTGTCCAAAGTCTACCGGGTTTCCTTGGAACCCAAACGGACATTACCACGTCTATGCATTTATTTGGATAACTAAATGTTTCTCATGCCAATTATTGATATTTAAATAGTCGAGTCTGGCGAGGGTAAGGGCCTAACACTTTTCTTTTGCAGAAAATGAGGCACGAAGTCCCCAGATTTGGCATGGTCACCCCTCCCTCATCCACCCGAAATTGTTAAACTGGTGGAAAATCTTCATTCCAGTGATCAGACCCTTGTCCGAAAATACTTGGGAAATTTACCTTCTCTTCTGTAAATCCAACCCAACAACAAAATCATTGAAGCTGCTACTCTGTTTTGGGATTGCGATAGGTCGGTATTTTGCTTTGGAGACATTAAGATGACGCCTTTGCTTGAGGAAATAGGAGGACTAGCTGGGATACCATGGGAAACTCCGGGTTTGCTGATGCCGGAAAATCGCAAGGGTAGGGGCTTTCTCAAAATGATGGGTCTAAAGAAAAATCCCGACTTGACTTGCATGAAGGAGTGTACATTCCCTTCGAATATTTGTACGAAAGGTACAGTCATAGCAAGTCCTACCGTACTTACCCTGAGGAGTTCGCCCTTATATCATTGGGGCATATCCATAGAAGGGTCTTTGTCTTTATGTTCTGCTTCTTGGGGATGATAGTATGAAGAAGGCTAGGGTCCATACCAGACTAGCCATGGTCAGCAAGACTTTAATGGAGGGAATTGGCGGGCAGCCATTTAGCACAGTGCCCATGATTATTGCAGAGATATACAGAGCCCTAAAAAATGTCAGTAGGGAGCTAAGCACTTCGAGGGTTGCAACTTGTTACTCCAACTCTGGCTTATGGAGCACCTCCAAAAGGGTGAATATCGACAAGAGATCCAGTGTAGGGATTGGGATGATCATATCGCCTTGCATCAGCCAAGGCAAATGAACTACATTCCCAATAGGTTTTCTTAACCAGAATATGCCAAGGGATGGGTAGAATTGTTCGAAAATCTGAAAGAAGACCAAGTACAATGGATGTTCGAATGGTGCCCTACTGAAGATTTCATTGCTCGATCTAGGGATGCACCGTTTCTTATACACATCGGTTTGAAAGGAACTTATCCTTATGTCCCTCTTCAAGTCATGAGATAGGCAGGTAGGAAGCAGATTATACCAAGGGTCGACAAGATGAGTCACTTTCGAGCCAAATTTCAAGACAATGACAGCCCTTACAAGTGACAAGCCCAACACATGTGGCATTGCAAAATCGCCATGGGAAAGGATACTATTGAGCCAAACAAGTACCATGCTGGTTATACGCCATACTGTCCAAGCTGGCTGGAGAATAATCATAGTGGTTTGGGTCAACCCGAGTTTGTTCGAGGACATAGGGTCATCGACGAGAAAGCTGAAGCACAGGTTAAGTACAACCAATTGCGCAAGAGGGTTCGAGAATGCGAAAGTGAGCACTGGGAAATTCAAGAAGCCAACCAAAAGCTGATTGAAGAGTGGAAAGACATGGCTGTCAGCACCAATAAGCGACTGGGGTACTTGGAGCAGGGTGTAGTGGAGCTAGAAAGAAAATTCATTAAGAGGATCGAAGACTGTGAGAATGTTGAGGGAAACAAATATGGAAACCTGGCTAGAGCCTACCTGCTGCTAGGGCTTCGTGAGCTGGTGAAGCTGCTCGACGGAGCCAAAGATGCTGAGTCTGGGGAAGGTCCTTCTGGGACTAAGTAGTTAGGATTCCTTTCCTTTTGCCTTGAATGTAATAAGGCCAATGGCCATTAGTGACACTTTATCTTCTGCTATTTTAGTGTCGTTTCGGGATTCGTCTTATTTTTTATCAATAAAATGAGGCATTTAGCATTATAAGTTCTCCAAATCAACTTGTCGCTAGGCCTACCTCGGGCACAATGAGGCTCCCAAATTAGGACATGATTTATATTCTCGCACTATGTGTTTAAATATCAAAACTTCTTTTTCTCATAATCCTTACTAACTTGTTACCTTTTTATTTTTGCTTTTGTTTATTCCCCTCCCCAAAGGTTAGTTCATGAACTCTAACAACATCAGCATATTTTACAATATCCATGGACCCTCCACCTACTCATCCTCCTAGTCCTATCAGGCACTGTCGACGCCTCCCCCTTTTTTTTTCTCGCGGAATCGGGTTCACGACATTCGGGAAGGCAACTCTATTTCCACTTTGGGAATTGAGTTTTGGATTTTGGAGAGTCGCCACCTAATGATTATAGTGCATTAGGACACTTTAAGAAGAATTAAAGATGGAAACCAGAGTTGGGTAAGGGCTTGAAATTATCCCGAGGGAAAGGTGTTAGGCACCCCTCAAGATCCACTAGTGTGGTTCCCAGCCATGCTACAATTGTGACTTTGAAGGCAAATATAAACAAATAAGCAAGCATTGCAAATATGAGAAAATTGTTACAAATAGGAGTGCGAAAAGGATCTAAAGATGCTGGAACTAGAGGATAACAATTTGTAAATTAGGGAGAGATATGCAATGAAGGGAGAGATCAAATAATGATGCAAATAACTTAGGGAAATAAACAGAAGTGGAAGTTTGAAAAAAGGCTTTGGGCAACTTTTGAAAAATCTGAAAATAACCAACTAATAAAGAGGGAGGGGGTCCTAGGTTCATACATTACATGGATCATTCGCACAACACCGGTACTTGATTGTACGCATAGTGTTATCGTGTAATCATCATCTCCATGTCTACCCTTCCCACCAGTTTAGGTATTAAAGCGCGGAACAATATCGTTTACCTACTGCATGCTATTACCCATCCCAAACTATCAGTCCCGGGGTGTTAGGACTTCTAATCCTAAAAGGGAAGAAAGGGATGGACCCTTTATGGAGTTTTAAAGGATAAAATTCTAGTTGCGACATTCAAAACAAGTAGCAAGTAAAAAGGGAAGAACAAACAATCATATAAGGCTCAAATTAACCCCATAAATCAAACAATCATTTAGTGTAGCATGCCTTAACAAATACTAGTTTGGTCTTAGATTAAAATTTAAGCAGCGAACGGACTGGTTCAACACATGTGTTTTAGGCAGAAAGTCTGCATTAGGCAACTTGGATACAATTGTCAGGTATTAAGGTATTCAACGTGAGTTATTTAGAAAAGTACTAATTTCAGAAGACAAACTAATGCAGAAGAGTTTTTGAAAGAGAGAACAGACTGCAGACTCAGCTTAGAAATGGGTTTTAAAGAAAATCAGCGGACTGTCTGGTTATAAAACACAGAAATAATTGTAAAGAATTTCGGAGAAAACAAAAAACTATCTGAGGAAAGAGTAAGCTACAGAACTGTTTTAAAAGATGAGTTCAGGAAGACTAGAATTTAGTTGGAAAATGCTTAGGCAGAATATTAGAAAAGAAATCATTTCAAAAAAGATGCAGATTTGAAGAACTCAACTTTTAGGAGGACAAATGTACACTGATTCGAGAGAGTTTTATCAAAAAGATTAAGGCTTTTGAAAACGTTACTAAATTAAGGCGTTAAGGACCAGTTAACATATCATTATCAGACGAACTTGATGCGAAATCCTATAGGCGTGATATCTACATTTGATTTTTCAGAACCTGCTAAAGAATTTATGAAGAGATGACTTTTTTTAATTAATCCTACATTTTGCGTAATGAATATGCATTCCCTATAGATATGATATCTATACATGAATTTTCAGAAAAAAGCTTAGAATTCCTATAGGCAGGATCTCTACATGCGTTAGTTACAAAATATGAGCGTTAAATCCTATATGCAGGCCTTCTATGTGATTTGCAGTATAGTTCAACATTAAACCCTATAGGCAGGATTTCTAGGTGAATTGCAGCATAATTAAACATTAAACCCTATAGGCATGGTATCTATGTGATTGAATCAAAGATGTTAAACAGACCTATAGGCAGGATTTCTAGAAAAAAGAGAGTCCTAAAGCATGATATCTACCCTTATTGATGAAAGAAAGTAAAAACCCCTCCCACACCCTTTTACTATATTCCCCAAGTTTCATACAAAATTATTACAACTCAACAAATCAAGCTGGAAATTAAAGATACATCAAAAGCTAACAGCTGGATCCAAGCAGCCTATTTCAATCTTCATGTCCTGTAATATGTGTTTAACCAACTCTGGGATCCAGATTTCCAAAGCCCTCTCTTTATCCAAGGTATTTCAAAGTTCCGAGGAATATCAAGGATTCCAAGCATTGCTTACACCTAGGATATCATCAGAATTAGAATAGTGCAGTGTGGAAGAGCCAACTCTTAGGCATCCAAGTTCAGAGGGAGCTCAGGGGTCCCAAAGCATGGCTTGCAAGAGAGGGGCATACCTTATAGCTAGGAATATGTGCAAAGTGAAAGGGAATTAGGAAGCCATGACATGTGGTGGTCATACCTAGCCATAAGGTAGGTTGGCACACCCCTGACCACTTGTTTAGTCAAAAAAATTAGGAGCAGACCCTTGCAGGTCAAACCAAAGTCTGGATAGTGATTAGGACACTATCAGACCCAAGTCCAAGGCTCAAGCACATAAAAAGGGGAAAGGGAGTGGGAATTGATTGAGTTAGGGATTCAAAGAACCCAGTTCAAGACCATAGGCAACAATATTGGAGTGCTGCTATGCCCTGAACCATAACTCATATACAAAAGGGTAAGGGGGTAAAGGGGATTCACAGAATATCAAATTCATGACAAACAATCGATTGCCTGCAAAACTTAAGTACAAAAATATAAAGAAGAGGAAACATGTGGCCATAAACTAAAACAAATATCAACTAAAAGAAATAGGCAGAGTTAAAAACATTGTTGTTGAGGCATGTAAACTAACTAAAACATACCAGTAGAGAAGCAAAAGAAGTGCAGAAGAAAGTAAAGACAGTCCATAGCAGCACAAGTATCAAAGAGAGAATTTTAAAGTGAAGTTGAATTGTGAACTCAGATGGTGTTCTGTGTTCGTGTGTTCAAAGAGAAGGGAGGAGAGTATTTATAGTTTTGAAATCAGGCAGGGAACAAGGTAAGAAAATAATCATGCATCAATCAGTAGAAGAAGATCCCTTTAATTGAGATATTCAAATTTGAACGGTAAAGGGCAAGAGTTACTTAAGGAAGGATATCAAGTAAACATATTGTGCATAGCATACAAATAAGGGGTAAATACATAGGGGTTTTAATTAAGGAAAGAAAATTTTGAAATACACGGTCAGCTTAAATAAGGCAAGAACACGGTGAATCAATTAATACATAGTCAACAATGAACCCAGCCAGAAATAGGGGAGTCTAATGGCTAAAGAAAGTTCTCAAATCAGTTAAGGAAAGAATCAATTAACCTTACACAAGGAAGCCTGAAGTTAGTCTAAGATTGAAAGTTATTTTAGAGGGACAACCAGCGGATATAAAGAGTGCACAACATCAGGCATGTGAGGTTAAATCATGGCAAAGAGAAATGATAGTCAAAAAGAGGACCAAAAGCATGCTAAAGAGTGAAGCAAACGACCCTTCTAGAGGATATAGCTTAGTTCAAGGATTGCAAGAAACCATATCACATAAGGAGCAGAAGTTAAAACAAGAAGGATCTTGAACCCAATCAAACAAGTTCAAGCAGACGAAACAGTTTTTTTTTTTAGGGACCCAAATAGGTCCAATAAAATCAGGGCTTTGAGATCAAACCAATTTAGAGATGAGAACCAGACAAAACACATAGCAAATAAACTCAGAAGAAACATTCAGAAACCTCAAAAGAAACCAAGATCCCTGACATGCAAGTTCTAGAATATCATAAAAGGTCACAGTGGAAGGAAAGCACATAAAACATAGTATAAGTACAACATAAAAAATACAGCAAAGAATAACATAAGAAACATGACGGAACATGTTAAAAGAAATCATAAAAGCTTTGAAATAATTTAACAAAACCCTAAATCGGAAAAGATAAAGGTTTTGAAAACAAAGTTTTGAAGGAAATCTCGGAAAAATGCTCGAAAGCTCAAGGAGAACACAGATCTACAATGGATCTAAAAGAACCAGAAGAATCTCGAAGTTTTAGGGTTTCAGATGAAACCCAAAATAGCGAGAAAGGCTTGGAAAATCATGATCTAAGCAGGAGATGTCCGAAATCAAGCTTAATCAACCATGGCTGGCCGGAGCAAGGTCGGAGATGGACGGGATCTTTGAATAAGTGAAGGCCTGAGTGAAGATCCTCGAGGTCAGGGCTCGATTCTTCAGGCAACAGGCATGCAAGAGCCATTGGAGGAAAGCACGAGCCTTCAATGGCTTTGGAATCCATGGATTCAGGCGGCTTTAGGTGGTAGCCGGAGGGAGGCGGCTAGGGTTAGGTTTAGGTCTTAGAGAGAATCAGAGAGGAGAGGGAATTTTAGGTCGGCTGATAGAAAGAAAATGACTTAGGGTTATGGGTGTGGGCGGATTAAAAAAGAAAAGGGGAAATCGTAGCCGTTGATCAGATTGATCAACGGCCTGGATTAAAAGGGGTTTGGGTCAGGTAATTTTAAATGGGTTAAAGGTTGGGTTAAATGGAATTGGGCTGGTCCGAAATTGGGTTTGAAATTGTCAATTAAAGGAACCAACTTTGGCTATAATTGAAATAAAATGAGGCTAAAACTTAAATAGCCAGTTTTTCCCTTTTATTTTTATAAATTGATATAAATGATTTTGAAATTAAATTAAAGGTACTAAATCAGTTAATGACATATAAATATTAATTTAAAAATACTGGAACCAATTTTATAATTATAAAATACTATAAAATCTTAAAGAGGCTAGTATTGCAATTTCATGCAATTAGTTTTAAAAATACCAAACGAATTTGTAAAAATATGAAAAAATCATGTTAGCTATACTTTGATGTAAATGTGAGAATAAAAAATAAATTTCCTACCAAAATGATAGTTTTAGGAATCATTATCGGATTTTATGGTATAAAAAATAGGCAATAAGTTGGTTTAAAAATTATTAAAATGCCAAAACTCTTTGGTACACTTATATATGCTATTTTGAAAGTATTTTGGGCATAAAAATACACAAGAGAAAAATTGGGTATCAACAGCTGCCCCTCTTTACCGGGGAAGGATGAAAGAGTTGTCGGGTAAAGATATGATGGCCAATTTTGACCAGAAGCGGCGTTTTGAAAGGATTTGATCGAGTTCTGGTTTCTGAGCTGCCTATATATCCCTGGTCTTATAGGAATCAGGCCGTATGTAGTTCAGTAACCATTGACGGAACATGCCGATGGAGATTTGAAGGACGGATACGATGCTCGGATGAGGCAAAAGGTGTTTTGAAGTTGATAGGCTGCGGGAGCCAGAGTGGAATCGCTCCTGCCGAGACGGACATTGCTAGCCGGTGTACCTACAAGTGAGCAATACAGGCGTATATCCTGCATAAACTTAAACGTGATGCAAGTTCCCGTTGGACCATGAATGTTGTCCTCGGACGGTTAGGATGACGTCCTTGGATCATGATGTCCTGGGCCATGCGGCACAAAATTAAGGATTCGCAGGCTATGAAATGATATTCTCGGGCTATGATAATGGTGCCTCCGAACCATGATGCCTTTGAATAATGATGTGCAAGATATAAAGTGGGGTCCTCGGTCCATGGCATGGTATTTCTCGGGCTATGAAGATGATGCCTCTGAACGATGACGCCTTTGGACAGTTTGGCAATATTTCAGCCCATGAAATGCAAGATTTGGCGGTATTTCAGCCGATGCAAAAGCATAAAGGGCAATATTCCA
Organism: Nicotiana glauca; assembly: GCA_026770625.1. Taxonomy (NCBI): domain Eukaryota; kingdom Viridiplantae; phylum Streptophyta; class Magnoliopsida; order Solanales; family Solanaceae; genus Nicotiana; species Nicotiana glauca. The sequence continues at coordinate 10,304 of MDKF010710176.1, read as the reverse complement.
GCCGAAGGAAATTTAAATGAGACATGCGATTTTTCAGCCGATGCAAGATGTAAGTAAAGGTGGAGATTTTTAAGCCATGCAAGAAATGTAAATGGCGATATTTCAGCCGATAGAAGAATTTAAATAACGTTTGGCGATGTTTCAGCCGATGCAAGAAATGTACATGGCGATATTTCAACCGACAAAAAATTTTAAATGAAACAGGCGATATTTCAGCCGATTGCAAGACGTAAGTAAAGGTGGCGATTTTCAACCATGGAAGAAATGTAAATGGCGATATTTAAGCCGACAGAAAAATTTAAATAACATTTGGCAATGTTTCAGCCAATGCAAGAAATGTACCTGGCGATATTTCGGCCGACAGAAAAATTTAAATGAAACAGGCGATATTTCAGCCGATTGCAAGACGTAAGTAAAGGTGGCAATATTTCATCCATGCAAGTGGAGGTAGAGCTTAATCTCGGAAGGCGGAAGGTAGCCTTATGCAATGCAGGAAATGCGGATAGAGACAACGCTTAGTTTCGGAAGGCAGAAAGGTAGCCTTATGCAATGCAGGAAAATATAGATGGAGACAACGCTTAGTCTCGAAAGGCAGAAAGGTAGCCTTATGAAATGAAGGAAAATGCAGATGGAGACAACGCTTAGTCTTGGAAGGCATAAAGGTAGCCTTATGCAATGCAGGGAAATGCAGATGGAGACAACGCTTAGTTTCGAAAGGCATAAAGGTAGCCTTATGCAGAAAATGCAGGATGGAGACAACGCTTAGTCTCGAAAGGCAGAAAGGTAGCCTTATGCAATGCAGGAAAATGCAAATGGAGACAACGCTTAGTCTCAAAAGGCAGAAAGGTAGCCTTATGCAATGCAGGAAAATGTAGATGGAGACAACGCTTAGTCTCGTAAGGCAGAAAGGTAGCCTTATGCAATAAGATAAAGCAAATAGTAAGAACAAAAAATTCTTAGCTGATAGCTTATCGTGATATTGCGACTGCTGGGCCATTGTGTGCAGATAGCGAATGCATATAGGCGCAACGGTTCGATGCGGTTGCGTAACACGTTTGGTAACTTTGTGACTTGGGTGCCTGCATCCAAAGAAAATTGTGAGTTTTGTAAAGGGAAAAGGTTATTTCACTCTTCCATGGCTTCCAACGTTGCTTGTCATTGGGGTAGCATTGCTAAACAACAGCTATCATAGCTATGCATGATTTAACAAATATAACGTAAGTAGAAAATAGTTTTGTTTAGATGAACCAATGACGGCAACGTGGTTCAAAGCATTGCAACCTCTCTAGCTCTGGAACTTTGAGGGCCCTCCTCAAAATTCTGCCCCAGTTCACTGGCTGGCACTTCTGATGGCTACGCTGAACGAATGAAAATCAACTTTGGAATTTTGAGGGTCCTCCTTAAAATTCTGCCCCAGTTTACTGTGGTGACATCCTTGGTGATGAGCGGCTGAAGGTCAACTTCGGAATTTTTGAGGGTCCTCCTCAAAATTCTGCCCCAGTTCCAATATGGGGGAAAATGAGATTTTTATTAAATTGTGACCGAACCCATAGGGCTGCCTACGTATCCCCTATTAAACAAGAATTAGGTCAGGCATAGTTCAAATTATATCATAAAGCATCATAGGTGATTACACATAATATCGTTTCACTGCATCTAAGTTGATTGGCTTTGGCCAGACTTCTCCGTCCATTTCTGCAACAATAAGGGCTCCTCCAGTTAGAACCTGGTGAACCACGTACGAACCTTGCCAGTTGGGAGAGAACTTCCCCTTGGCTTCATTTTTATGTGGGAATATCTTCTTCAATACCAGATGCCCCGGTGTAAACTTCCTTGGCTTAACTCTCTTGTTGAAGGCTCTGGACATTCTGTTCTGATACAATTGATCGTGGCAAACTGCATTCATCCTTTTCCCATCTATAAGGGATAACTGCTTGTAGCGACCTTTTACCCATTCTGCGTCGTCCAACTCTACTTCTTGTATGATTCTCAAGGAGGGAATTTGTACCTCGGCTGGAATGACCGCCTCTGTACCATAAACCAGTAGGTGGGGAGTTGCTCCGGTTGATGTGTGGACCGTGGTGCGGTATCCCAGCAAAGCAAATGCTAACTTCTCATGCCATTGTTTGTGACTTTCGATAATCTTCCTTAGTATCTTCTTGATATTCTTGTTGGCCACCTCTACAGCTCCATTCATCTGAGGCATGTAGGATGTAGAGTTCTTGTGTTTGATTTTGAACGTTTCACACATTGCTTTTATCAAGTCACTGTTGAGATTGGAACCATTGTCAGTGATGATTGATTCTGGAACCCCGAATCGGTAAACAATACGATCACGGATGAAATCTGCCACAACTTTATTAGTTAGTGCTTTGTATGAAGCTGCTTCAACCCATTTGGTAAAATAATCGATTGCCACCAGGATAAATCTGTGCCCATTAGATGCGGCAGGCTCGATAGGTCTAATGACATCTATTCCCCAGGCGGCGAACGACCACAGTGAGCTTGTTGCAGTAAGCTCGTTTGGAGGCACCTTTATCATATCTGCATGTATCTGACAGCGATGGCATTTGCGAACGTACTGGACACAATCTGTTTCCATAGTCATCTAAAAATAACCTGCTCGGAGTATCTTCTTTGCTAAGACAAAACCATTCATGTGTGGCCCGCAGATCCCTGCGTGCACTTCATCCAATAGTTTGGTTGCTTCCTTTGCTTCGACACACCTTAACAAACCCAAATCGGGAGTCCTCCTATACAGGATTCCCCCACTGTGAAAGAAATTGTTGGATAATCTCCAAAGTGTGCATTTCTGAGCGGCGTTGGCAAGTTCTGGATATTCTCCTATTGTCAAGTACTCCTTGATGTCGTGGAACCATGGTTTTCCGTCTGCTTCTTCCTCAACGTGAGCACAATAAGCTGGCTGATCATAAATATTTACCGGGATGGGATCAATGAAATTCGTGTCTGGATCATGGATGACAAAGTAGCCAATGCGTCGGCAAACTCATTCTAGACCCTGGGGACATGCTGAAATTCTGTCTTTGTGAATCGTTTCCTTAACTCCTGTATGTGATGCAAGTAGGGAAGTATCTTAGAGTTTTTGGTTCGCCATTCTTCTCGAACTTGATGTATGAGCAGGTTTGAGTCCCCGATGACTAGTAACTCTTGAATGTTCATGTCAACGGCCATCTTGAGTCCCAGGATGCAAGCGTCGTATTTAGCCATATTGTTTGTGCAAGGGAACCTGAGCTTGGCGGATACCGGGTAATGCTGGCCGGTTTCTGATACTAAGACTGCCCCTATGCCAACTCCTTTAAAATTGGCGGCCCCGTTGAAAAACAACCTCCAACCATCGTAGGATTCCGCAATATCTCCTCCTACAAAGGACACTTCTTCATCAGGAAAATATGTTTTTAGGGGTTCGTATTCTCCGTCGATAGAGTTCTCGGCAAGGTGATCTGCGATGGCTTGACCCTTGATTGCTTTCTGAGTCGCGTAAACAATGTTGAACTCACTCAACAAGATTTTCCACTTGGCGAGCTTGCCAGTGGGCATGGGCTTCTGAAAAAAGTACTTCAGCGGGTCCATCCTGGATATGAGATAAGTGGTGTAGACACAGAAATAATGCCTCAATTTCTGAGCTACCCAAGTCGTAGCACAACAGGTGCGCTCTAATAAGGAGTACCAGGCCTCGTATGGGGTAAACTTCTTGTTGAGGTAGTAGCTGGCCTGCTCCTTTCTTCCCGTCTAATCATGTTGTCCCATAACACAACCGAATGCTCCGTCCAAAACTACAAGATAAAGCAATAAGGGCCTTCTTGGCTCAGGCGGAACCATTACTGGTGGCGTCGACAAGTACTCCTTGATTCTGTCAAAGGCTTTCTGACAATCGTCGGTCCATCTAGTAGCAGCGTCCTTCTCTAGCATTTTAAAGATGGGTTCACAAATGACTGTGGACTGGGCTATGAACCGGCTGATATAATTGAGTCTCCCCAGAAAACTCATCACGTCCTTTTTGTTCTTTGGCGGTGGCAATTATTGGATGGCTTTGACCTTTGATGGTTCCAATTCTATTCCTCGACGACTCACGATGAAACCCAGTAGTTTTCTAGCAGGAACCCCGAATGCACACTTGGCAGTATTCAGTTTTAGGTTATACCTTCTCAGTCTGTTGAAGAACTTTCTCAGATCTTCCATATGATCAGTGGCTTTCCTCGATTTGATGATGACATCATCCACATATACCTCGATCTCCTTGTGTATCATGTCATGGAATATAGTAGTCATGGATCTCATGTAGGTGGCGCCAGCATTCTTCAATCCAAATAGCATTATTTTGTAGCAATACATTCCCCACGGCGTGATGAAAGCCATTTTCTCTGCATCCTCCTCATCCATCCATATCTGATGATACCCAACGAAATAATAAACAATAGATTGCAACTCATGCTTGGCGCAGTTGTCGATAAGAATGTGTATGTTTGGCAAGGGAAAGTCATCCTTGGGACTGGCCCGGTTGAGATCCTAGTAGTCGACACAGATTCTAACTTTCCCGTCCTTCTTTGGTACTGGCACGATGTTGGCTAACCATGTTGGATACTCGACCACTTTGATAACCTTAGCCTTGACTTGCTTAGTAACCTCTTCTTTGATTTTCAAACTCATGTCCGGGTTTGAATTTCCTGAGCTTCTGTTTTACTGGCGGACAAGCTGGATCTGTTGGCAACTTATGAGCTACAATGGCCGTGTTGAGGCCAGTCATATCATCATACGACCAGGCAAATATGTCCTCATATTCTTTCAAAAATTCCGTATATTCCTCCTTTTCTGATTGCAATAAGTGAACACTGATGCGAGTTTCTTTGACATTCTCCGTATCTCCCAAATTAATGACCTCGGTTTCTTCCAGGTTGGACTTAGGTCTGTTCTCAAAATTCTCAACCTCTCTGGCGACCTCTTCAGGTATTTCATCTTCTTCTGAATCTATGTCCTTTTGTTGCGTTGTTTCGTTGCAAGTCACAGTCGTTGGTTCATTGTCAAGATAAGTAATAGCAATGCTGTATAAAATAGAGTAAATGATAGAGAAAATAATAAGCGAGATATATATGATAAACTGAAAGGCTAGGATTAAATTCATAATTGTTTGAAACATCGGAGCTCTTTTGAGAACTAAAGACAATGCGGAAAGAAAATCAACTAGTAAAATAAAATAAAATGAGATGCATGGTGCTTTTGTTTATCCTTGCTACCCCGAAGCCTTCCGGGCCCTGACGGTCCTAATTGACCAATTGCTTAGGCGGTCTCCTCTATTCACAGATTGTATGGAAGGGCCTTCCTCCCCCTCCTCCTCAAAAAGAACACAACAGTCCATATCATCATCCTCTAGGAACAAATTCTTCATGGTTGCGAATGTTTCATCCTCTTCGGACCCATATATAGTATCTTCTGGCTGGAATGTTTGATCCAGGCTAGGTATCAGAAACTCCAATGGATAGTAGGGGCCCCGCCATGGTGGCGACCAGTTCTGGAATTCTTTCCAAGTACAATCATACCCTAAGCCAAAGGTAGTGCCATGCTTCTTCAGTTTGATGGGCTTAGTGATCCACTGAAGATTTTTACTGAGTCCCTTTCCAGGCTCGTACCTACACCAATTCAGGATACTTTCGATCTTATTGTCCCACCACTTGTCCTTGTCTATAGCGTTTACCCTTTCGATGTGGTGGTATGTTTCTCCTCCTATTCTCCTTCTGCCACCGATAATTGGGATGGTCTGGCGACTATATATGGGGTTACTACCATTGCCATGAATGATCACTTCTTGGTGATTCCATTCGAATTTTACCGCTTGGTGCAGGGTCGATGCTATGGCTCCAGCAGCGTAGATCCAGGGGCGTCCCAACAGCAAGTTGTAGGATGTCGGGACGTCTATCACTTGGAAGTCGACGTCGAACCATGTTGGTCCCATTTGCAAGCACATGCTGATTTCTCCAATAGTAGATCTCTGGGATCCATCGAAGGCTTTGACATTGATATCCCCATCTCTGATCTCGTGTAGGCCTTTCCCCAAAGTTCTGAGAGTTACAAGCAGACAAATGTTGAGGCTTGATCCCCCATCGATCAGAACCCTGGTGATGAAATAATCTTTGTACTACACGGTGATGTGCAGTGCCTTGTTGTGGCTCAAGCCTTCTGGCGGCAATTCGTCTTCATGGAAGGTTATTTTGTGACTCTCCAACACTTGCCCCACCATGTTCACCATCTCGCCCCCAGTTATATTGCTGGGCACGTAGGCTTCGCTCAGTATCTTCATTAAGGCATTCTCATGAGCATCTGAACTTTGTAGAAGAGCCAGGATAGATATCTGTGCCAGTGTTTTGTTCAACTGTTCATCGACCGAGTACTCCTTAGCCTGTATTTTCCTCCAAAGATCGTCGGGTCCTGTCTCAATGGGATGCCCCGGAGCTTGCTTACCGGACTCAACTAGGTGCTCTGGGGTGTAGACCCTCCCTGTTCTAGTCATTCGTTGTGCGGCAATTATTTCTCTTGTCTTTGTCTTTCCTTTCCTCCTAGCTTCGGTAGTGTAATCCCATGGTATGGCATTTGAGTGGAATGGTGTCATGTCAGTCATTGCCACCGGAATAAGCACCATTGGTGGTAACACAGCAACTTCAAAGGGTGTAGGTGCCTTTGGAACTTCGAATTCAACTTTGATTGGCCCGGTCGCCTTTGCAGAAGGAGGTGCTTCAAATTCAAGAGTCATAGACATACTCACTTCATCATCCGTGGAGGGCTGATTCCGCACAACAATTGGGTTAAGGGTAACTGCCAGCTTCTTTGTTTCATCCCCTTCAGCAATCAAACCTATTGACCCTTTGAGGTCCCAATCATCCTCGATCTCGATCATATGAATGTCTCCACCTTTGTGGTCAGGCATGGGGTTGTTACGAATATTAGGATTGGATTCCTTTGATACAATGACCTTATTATCGATCAAGGTCTAAATCTTATCTTTCAACAAACGGCACTCGCCAAGGGTATGTCCTTTCATGCCGAAGTGATACGCACAGGTCTTGTTGGGGTTGACCCACTGGGAGGGATTTTCTGGAGCTTTGGCTGGAATAGGAGTGACGTAACCAGCAGCTTTGAGTCTCTCATATAGCTTGTCAATTGATTCTGCGATGGCTGTGTATTGTCTGGGAGGTTTACGGTCAAAATTTGGTCTAGGTCTTGGAAAATTTTGATGGGTGGGTGGTGATTGGTAGTGAGAAGGTTGGGCATTATAATCTTGGTAAACAGGTGCTGGTTGAAAGTATCTGGGCGAGGTGGGTTGATATACGAGAGGTGGAGAGGACTGGTAAATGGTAGGTGGATAGGAGGGTGCGGGTTCTTGGTAATTTGGGATAGGCTAATATGTAAGTGGAGGTGATAGGTAAGTGTGGTATTTTGGTGGTGATTTGGCTCCCTGTGCGATCATCACGGAACTTACATCTTTCTTCTTGGACATTCCACCAGTTTGTAAAGCCTTATTGGTGGCTTGCAATGCTTCAAGATTTGTAACCAAACCATTCCTGATGTCCTCTTCGATTCTTTCTCCAAGTTTGATGATATCAGAGAACTTTTGACCCTCGATCAACATCAACCTATCATAATATTGGGGATCCTGAGCCCGGACGAAGAATCTATTCATTTGCTCTTCTTCTAGGGCCAGCTTGACCTTTGCAGCTTCTGACCTCCAACGAGTAGCATACTCACGGAATGTTTCGGTGGGTTTCTTCTTCAAATTCTATATGTAGAATACATCTGGTGCGTTCTCCGTATTGAAACAGAATCTATCCATAAAGTCCGATGCCATGCCTACCCAACTCGTCCATTTCCTGGGGTCCTGACTGATATACCAGGATAGCGCATCTCCCTTCAAGCTCCTTATGAAGAGTTTCATGCGGATTTTCTCGTCTCTTCCAACCCCAACCAACTTGTCGCAATAGGTCCTCAGGTGGACTCTAGGATCTCCGGTTCCATCGAACATTTCGAACTTGGGAGGTTTGTACCCCTCCGGAAGTTCCACATCTGGCTGAATGCATAAGTCTTCATAGTTCATCCCCTCAATACCTTTGCTACCTTCGACACCCTGGACCCGGCTAGTTAATTTCTTGAGTTCTGCCGCTAAGTTCCTGATGAGGGAGTCCTTGTCATCAGACTCAGGTGCATTTGAGATGGGTTGGGCGTAGCGGGGCACAATATCCACGTAAATAGGAGTGTTGTGGAGATGGTCATTTGTGGTGTTCAGTGGCTCGGGGATGAGTTGTGAGCACGTGATTTTTGCCCTAAGCAAAATATTCCTAAAATCCAAACAAAATAATTTTTCTTTATTTTTTACAATTTTGTTGATATTTGTTGCATATTTTGTGTTAATTAGTTGCATTTTATTCATATGAAAATACAAAAATATGCACTTTAATTTCATTTCATTTTAGTAATAATTAGGTATCAATTTGTTTTAGAACAGATTTAAAAGAAAATCACAAAAAATAATTGCTTAGCACCTTGTTGTTGCATTTATCTTTAAATAGTATTTCTTTACAATAATTTTAGAATATAAAATAGTTTAATTTTGAATTAAGTCCTTAGTTTAGCATTTTAATAAAATTAGAAAAAATAAAAAAATACAAAAGAAATGAAAACAAAACAAATTGAAAAGAAAAAAGATACAAAAGGATGGGGCTATCCATAAATGAACGACTTAGGCCTGGTATTTCTAGCCCAAGGGAATTAATTCCCTCCCAGGCCAGCCCAACCCATTTCCCAAACCCAGTCCGCCCCAAGACCACCCCTAAAACGACGTAGTATCTAGCCAATACTACACCGTTTTTGTTTCTTTAAGTTAAATCAATCATGGCCATCAATTTCTCCCCAATCCAACGGTTCCCATTAATTCTCCCATCCTAATAAAATTGTCTGAAGTTAGCCTAAACCCTAGAGACAACTTCCTTTTCCTCGTACCTCTCTGCCTTCGCCGGAACCCTACCGCCGGCGAACACCACTTACACCAATGGCCACCAAAGTAACACCCTAGATTCCTCATGAGCCCCCTTTCCATTCCTCCAAGTGATTTCCTTCGAATCATGCCAGAAAGCTTCGAATATCAAATTGAAGTTTTCCGGCCAAGACTCAAAGTATGCCAAAAAATCCCAAATTCACACCATGGACTTCTTTTCCCCTCCTCTATCCTAATCTACCAACCTTTCCCTTCGAATCTTGCTCAAACTCGTCGAATCAAATTTTTTTCGGCCAAAACCCTAACCCAAATTCTTGAGGATTCCTGATCCTAGTATCCCAAATAGCGTGTTTTCATTAAAAAATACACCATTTGGGATGTTACGGATCATGGATCCTAGAGGATTCCGATATTTGGCTGGCTTGAGTCCTGTTCTAGTAAGTCGTCTGTTCCCTCTTTTAATTTCAGTTGTTTTTATTTGTTGTTTTCATTTGCTGGTATTACTTGCTAAAGATAGGTTAATAAGTCATGCATGTTTTAATTTCTTCTTGATCAGTGTTCCCTTTGCTTTTGTCTTGATTCGTTTTGGTTAGTCAAATCATTAGTTGTTAATTTAGGTTTGATTATGCAATTAGTCGAATTTCTTGTTACTTCTGATAATAGTTTGCATGCAAGTTTGATTGAGGATTAATTGAGGTTTTAGTAATTAATTTTATGTTAGTTAAATTCATGTTTGTTTCTTTTAATTTGATTCTTGTGCTTTTAGTTTGATTCTGATTCTTGCTTGTTGCTGAATTTCGGTCAATAGTTTAAACATTTAATCATTGGTTTAATTAGGTTAGTCTTTGGTTTATTCTTATGTAACTGGATTTGGGAATTGTGTTGAGGTTGATTCCAGTTAGGTATTAATTGTTTGAGATAATGTTTAGGGTAGTTGTTTGGATGTAGCTGATTGATCCTTAGTAGTTGATTTCAGTTGGTTGGATGGGTCTGCAGTAATTCTAAGGATTAACAAGGGTAGTTTGGGCATAGGAAAATGGTAGATTTATTAGATATGGTAGACATCAAATTGAGGTAAGGGTAATATAAGAATTGTAGGGGGTATAGAAGATTCTAGAATGGACTTTAGTGTAGAGGTCAATATAATAAGTGTAGTAACTTGTACTACAAGTCAGAAAAATAGGGGACTTAATCAACAAATAAAAATAGGGACTGAAGGTAAAAATGAATATGAAGATACCATAGGTTTGGCCTATAAATAGGCATTCATTTGCCTTGAGCAAGAGGGTTTTTTTAGACTCTAAAG
>MU676690.1:90081-143353 GCA_026770625.1 Nicotiana glauca | reverse complement strand
CCTGCTACACTGCCACATCTGATATTTTAAGCCTAAGGCCTTCCGGGACCTACTCAAAACTCACCCGAGCCCTCGTGGCTCCCAACCAAACTAACACATAACTCCAACAACATCCTACGGACTTACTCGTGCGATCAAATTGCCAAAATAACATCATTTTCAAAGAATCAAACCCCAAAACTCATGATTTTTCATTTCAAAGTTCGTAACTTCCAACTTTGGCTATTTAGGTCCGAAACAAGTCAAACGACGTCCGATCGACCAAATTTCATAGAAAGTGCTTAACGCATATTTAAGACCTGTACCGGGCGTCGGAACCAAAATTTGAGCCCGATACCTATATTTTCTAACTCATTTTCATTTCCATTTTTCCTTAATAATTTCAGAAAATAATTTAACAGAAAAATTCTTTTATCGGGGTTCTGGACCTCGGATTTCGACTCCGAGCACATGCCCGAGTCCCATATTTTTCTACGGACCTCCCGGGACAATCACATCTCGGGTTCGGGCCCGTTTACCCAAAATGTTGACCAAAATCAACTATATCAATATTAATATCATAATTCTTCAAAATTTTCACAGAATTTACATATTTTAACATAAAAACTTTTCGGCTTCGCGCCCGGACTACACATTCAAATCGAGGTAACCACCATCGAGGTTTTCAAGGCCTCGGAAGCACGGAGAAAGGTAGAAATACGGTGATGACCCTTTGGGTCGTCACACTAGAGGTGGAGCTAATTTCGTTATGGAGACTATGACAGTGCCTACTACTCCTGATTCTTACCAAGATCATAATTCAAATGATGAGAAAAATTCCACAATGATACATAATGTATATAATATCAACAAGAACTTTGCTTTTAAGATTGGCATGAAATTTGGTTCCGAAGAAGAATCATACAATGCATACAATTCCTATGCCGTGGCAAAAGGGTTCGGTGTTCGAAAAGTACCAAAAACTCTTAATAGAAACAAAGAAATAACTAGATGTTTATTTCTTTGTTCTTGTGAAGGGAAATCTGATAAGCTTTCCCCTTTTCAAGAAAGAAAGCGACAAAGGTTAGAATATAGATGTGGTTGTTTGGCTCGTATAAAATTCAAAATTTCAAATGGGACATGGGAAGTATGTGAATTCAATGATGTGCATAGCCATCCCATGATAGAAGAGAACTTGAGACATTTTATACAATCTGGTCAAAAGCTTACAGGTGCTACCAAAAATATTCTTGGTTCTATGGTTGATGCTGGTATTCGTGCAAAAAAAGTTGTTCGATACCTTCAAAATGAAGCTGGTGGAATTGAAAATGCAGGATTTACTGAACAAGATGCTCATAACTTCATACGAGCACACAAGAGAAACATGATTAGTAGTGAAGATGCTCAAACTTTGGTAAATCATTTTATGTATTTGCAAGCAGAGGATTCAAACTTCTTTTATTTTTTCAAGTTGATGAAGATGGCAGATTGTGCAACTTCTTTTGGAGAGATAGCATATCTAGATTGCACTATGAGTGTTTTGGGGATGTGATAATTTTTGACACTACATATCGTACAAATAGATATAACATGATTTGTGCTCCATTTGTTGGTGTGAATAATCATTGGAAAAATATTTTCTTTGGATGTGCATTATTGTGCGATGAAACGATTGATTCTTTGGTTTGGTTATTTCAAATATTTTTAAAGGCAATGGGAGGAAAAACACCAAGAATAATTTTTACCGATCAAGCTCATGCCATAGCGTTTGCCGTTAAAGAAGTTTTTCCTGATACATGTCATCGATTATGTGAATGGCATATTGATAAAAATTCTCAAAAGAACATACCAAATCTTTACTGGGAATCAGGATTCAAAGAATATTTCGATAAACTTCTGTGGAGGTGCACGTCAGAGATAAAATTTGAGTTAATATGGCAGACAATGATAAGTGATTGGAATTGTGGGAGTAACACTTGGCTTCAGAAGCTATATAACTTGAGGGCGAAGTGGTGTCCCGCATTCAGTCGTTTTTTTTTCTCTGCATGTATCAGATCAACTCAAAGAAGTGAGAGCACGAATATGGTCTTTACAGAAATGGCATGCAAGACAATGAGTATAACTGAATTTATAAAGCACTACGAGCAACGTGCAACTGAAATGCGTGATATTGAGGAAACTGAGGATTACAAGTGTCGAGGAAAACCTACACTTTCCATAGAAGATTGTGGGATCTTAAGCATGCTGCTAGTGTTTACACCAGAGGAATTTTTTCCAGATTTCAACATGAATTTTTGCAAGGGACAACCAAAAAAGCAGTCAATGTTGATACTAATGGGACTTGTAGTAAGTTTACAGTTTTAAAGGGTAAAAGTGGGCAAACTGAAATCGTCTAGTTCAATTCTCTGGACAAATCCATTATTTGTAGTTGCCAGATGTTTGAATCCATAGGTTGGCTATATTGTCATGCACTAAGAGTTTTGTTCTTTGACTTGAACTTTTTTTGTATCCCGGAGCAATACATTTTGAAAAGATGGACTAAGAATGCTAAACATAGTAATGGATTTGAGCAGTACATCAATAAGAAGGAACTGTTAAGATCCTCTATGGCAATTTGCTTAAATGGTCTAATGAAGGAGTCATTTGCAATTATGACTTTAGCAACAAATGATGTCAACTTCGAGGAAATTGCTAGAAAATATTTGTATCAAGAAAAGGTTGAGATAACTAAGCTCCAAAGTGCGTTATATGTAGATGGTCATGATAAAGATCGACATAAGTTTGTTTCAACTACTGATCCTCTGCTAGGTGGTAAGGATCAGATTCTAGATCCAATAAAGAAAAAAGGAAAGGAACAGGTATATGGGAGATTAAAGTCAATTACTGAGAAAAGAAGGAGAAAGACATCTCAAAAGGCATCAAAAGCTAAAGCAGGACTACCACATGCGTCCACCGAATTACATTTTGAGGTTTAATCTCTATACATGTCAAGTTAAATATTTTTTGTTAGTGGTTTTTGCACTTTATGTCATCTAATAATTTTAATATGTATGTTCCTTCCAATTTCAAATATGCAGCTATATGAAAATTCAAATAGTAGTTTCACCTAATTGTTGACTCAAGAATCAAGCTTGCAGACAACATGTTGGAGCCAACACCAAGCTCAAACAATAACTAGTGTCGGCATCAATTGAAGCATAATAGGACCCTCTATTTTGTGTGAATATATTTGAATGTGCTTTTGTACTTTTCCTAGGGGTGTTATTAAACAATTTACTACAGGATATTACACTTATATGACCAGTGAATTTTGTATTTTGGTACTACTAATTTCAAGTGTAGAAGAGCTTCAACATCTAGAATCTATAATTATGAGATATCTGAAATATAATTTATTTCAGTGAGCAGTATATAAAGAATCCATAAGAGATTGAGAAAGAATTTACCTTAAATCCATGGATAAACGGAAGTAGCAGAAGATCTTTAGAATTAAGCTAAAATTTGACCGAACAGGATTAGATCTGTACAAGCTAGAACTTTGCATTGAAGTTAATCACAATCTATAATTGATTTCAAATTTACTAGTTGCATTCAAAGCAATCACATATCTAAGCTTGGCTAAGTGAAAGAGTATGAACTATGAAAGTGTTGAATACAACAAGAATTGGTTTAAGTAGAAGAAATCCTAGTGAATAATACCTTAATACATTAGAAGAAATGGTGTTTGAGGAAAGTTTTTGTTCTGGGTATTGTTTTAGTTGATAAGAACGAGAAGGAGAAGTCTTCAATTCATTTAAGATGGTGTTTGTGGTTTTACGTGGGACCCACAATCTACTTTACTTTATTTTTATTTTATTTAATCCTTTCAGTTGGCCTACATTCCACTAACTTATTTTTTCTTATTTAAATCGATTTAATATTAGTGAATGGACCCCACAAATACAATTGTCAAAAATAGAGAAGGTCTCATACAATTATTGTTGGGTGAGTCTCACCCAAAATAAAATTTCTCGCAGTTAACAGACATGTACTTTACGGAGGTCCTATACTTATCATTTTTAAGGCCAAAAGGTAATGTGTGTTATGAATAGTTTGTATATTGGATCTAAATTGGATGATATATTGGATGTCCATATCGTGAATAGCCTTGAAATTAAATCTCCTACTTTATGTCCATCATCTTTACTTTTTATGCCTATAAAAGGCTATGTAATTGCAATGGAAATATACACACAATTGAAGAAGAAAATCTCTTCCTTCTCTCTATCTATATTTTTTGTTCATGTTTTACTAAATTACTTTTATTTTATAATACGTTATCAGCACGAGTCTCTAACCAATTGTATATATATCTAAAAAAAAAAATCCTACATCCAGAAAAATTGCAATTAGAAGCCATACATATCATCTCATGGTTAGATGTAAAGAGAAATTACATATGGTAAGTAATGAAATGTAAGAAGGTATGATTATCTTATATTTGTCATTCCTTTAATATATCATATGCACACAACTTCGTACTATACCTATATTGCATAAGCACATATTAATATTACATCTTTTATATCACATGAATGAAATGAAATTTTCGAAGTTCTATATGTGAAAATCATAGTAGCAGTCAATTGTTGATATGATGCATGTCATGGTAACCAATGATATGTTATATAAGTTGTCTTATGCATATTTGTGTGCTAACTATCTTCAATCTGTCATGCTGCTTTTAATATTTTCTTTAACTTGGATGAATATTTTTTTCCTTTTGGGTTTTTGCACTTGCATATAGTACGGAAAAAAAACATTGGCCATACTGATTAGAAGCATAAATCATCTTGAATAAAACAAGAAATACTTTACATCTTTATCTAGGTTGATTAATTACTTCTTTGAAATTTGGAAAATAAACCAGCTATTGAGAAAGTATACTTCATAATTTATGACCGTATCATTTGAAAGCAAACAATGATTAGTATGACTACTAGAAGAGGTATTTTCGAGTATCCATGATCTACTTGGTGCTTTCTATTGATTTACTATTTTCAAGTATTTTATATGAATGATACATAAGCTACAACTGGTAAGTTGTTATCTATAATGTCACTTTTTAGGTAATATAAATGTTGAATTTATGTATTAGTACTATATATGCGTTGTTACCTATATGTTGTATTTTTGATAAATTTATTCACTAGTTGCTTGGTTGAATTGAGTGAAAGAAAGTCATGGTGTTAAATCAAATCCAATAGGTAGGGTATACCCCGAAAACAATAATATTTTTTTGAAAGGCTCAATAAATATTATGACAATGATTTTATGATCCATTTAAAATCTAATAGAATTTAGAAGAAATATTCTGACTACAAACGATTGTATTTCATATAGATGCTACAAATAATTGATAAAAATTTACGATGATTTGAAATTTTTATACTTATTTAAGAAAACAAATTTGATTTGCTAAGTTGCAAATTGATTGTGTACAACTTTCTAGGCATGTGATTGAAATTAAGGCTTGAGAATGAATCTCAATATTGTTTAGCCTATTATGCCATTGATTGAGTGTAAGACATCGGGATCAAATCCTAATGCTCCATAATGATAAAAGCTGGGTTTGAGTCCCAATTTATTATAGCCTAACATGCCTTTATATATGTAAGACAGTGGGTTTGAGTCCACTGTACCATATTGATGATATAATGATGACTAAAAAAATAATATATTTTCATGAAAAGTCATAAATATTTTTCCACTTGATTTGCTCCACTCTTGAACCGAATATGGTAGCTGGCATAATAATTCTAAATAGAGACAAGTGGTTGACGAATAAATATTGTTGTGATAAATAAAAAAATAATAATAGTCATTATTATGGTAATTATAAAAAGGAAGAACAATAATGGTTCTCAAAATATATCCTCAAAAAGGTGAGAGTAATGTTTACCATCAAATTGGATTGAAAAAATAATAAAACATATCTCTATGATTATACTCCATTCTTTGAAGAGAATGTGACTTGTGATTGTGAGCACATGATTTTTGCCCTATATGAATTGCTCCCACAAATTCAAAATAAAATAATTTTTTGTTTCATTGTTTGCAATTTTGTGGATTGTTGTGGCATTTTCTGTCAATTGTTTGCATTTATATGTGCATGTTTATTTTATTTAATTAATAAAAATACCAAAAATATATTGCATTTGTATTTAGGATTTATCTTTGCATTTTAAGAATTAATTAGTAATTAAAAAAGAAAAATAAAAAAATAGTTTATTTTACATTTTTTAGTTTTAACCTTGATTTTGAGTAGTTTTGCTTTTAATTTGTTTAATTAATTGTGATAATCATGTAGGTTTAGTTAGTATTTTTTTAGGTCAATTAGGTTCTAGGAGTTAATTTAGATTTTTATTTATTTAATTTTGGAAAAAGAAGAATAAGAATTTTTGAAAAAGAATGAAAAGAAGTGTAAATAAAAGGGGAAAAAGGCCGGCTAGGCTGTTTTGTTAAATTGTACAGGCCCAAATCCTTGCACCCATGAAACCCATCCAAATTGCCCCAATACCCGGCCCAAAACCACCTTGACCCGATCCAGTCCCCTTCCCTGTGATGACCCGACCCGTCGTCACATGAGTTACCACTTTGTTTTCCCCGTTTTAGCTTATTTATGCTTCATTATCCGTATCTTATGTGATCGAGTTGGTTCAGAGAGGTTTTGGTAGGAAATAAGACACTTAGTCTCTTTAAGGAAGGTTTGGTTTGAAAAAGTCAACCAAATGTTGACTTATGAGTTAGAGGGCTCAGATGTGATTTTCGGTGATTCAGTTAGCTTTGGAGGATGATTTGTGACTTAGGAGCATGATCGGAATTGATTTTGGAGGTCCAGTGTAGAATTAGGCTTAAATTGGCAAAATTAGTATTTTGGCAAATTTCCGGTTGAGGGGTGAGATTTTGATCCGAGGGTCGGAATGGAATTCCGAGAGCTGTTGTAGCTTCTTTAGGTGATTTGAGATGTGTGTGCAAAGTTTTAGGTCATTCGGAGGTGTTTTGGTAGGGTTTTTGATCAAATGTGTGTTTCGAAAGTTTTAGAAGAACTTAGGCTTGAATCCAATGTAATTTGATGGTTTTGATGTTGTTTGTGGTATTTTGATGATTGAAGCAAGTTCGAATGATGTTTTAGGATGGGTTGGCCCTTTTGGTTTTGATCCCGGGGGCCTGGGGGTGATTTCGGATGGCCATCAGGATGAATTTTGGACTTGTGTTATTGCTGAGTTTTGCTGGTTCTGGTATTTCCGCATCTGCGGAAATAGGACCGCAGATGGGGTCTCGTAGATGCGGTGAGGGGAATCGCAGGTGCGAATTTTGGATATTGGAGGATTTCCGCAGAAGCGGATGGTGGTCCACAGATGCGGCGTCCGAATAAACGATTCTGGCTAATAGTGGAACTCCGCAGGAGCGGAATTATTTCTGCAAACGCGGAAACCGCAGAAGCGGTTTATTGATCGTAGAAGCGAAAATGTCTGGACAGAAAAGGGTTTTAAGGTTTCATTTGTTCCGCGAGCTAAGGTATTTTTTCACCATTTTTAACATCCTTGAGTGCTTTTGGACGAGAATTGAAGAGGATTTCGACTGGGATTGATTGGAGGTGAGTTATATGACCTAAATACATGATTTAATGGTAGAATCAGCCTAGAAATTCATGAAAATTTATCAAAAAGGGGGAAGAATTACGACTTGAGTTTTGGTATTTCAAATTGGGTTTTGATGGGTCATTTGAGCTCGGATTTGGGAGTTCTTTATACGTATAGACTCGTGGCAAGATAAGGAATCCCTTGGTGTAAAATTTTCTAGAATTCGAGAAGTGGTCCCGGGGCTCGGGTTTTGCAAATTTTGTGATTTTTGATGTTTTTCGATTCTTTTCGATTGGGTTATGTTCCCTTAGCCTATTGTGATGTATTCGTTGTGATTTTGATCAGATTTGACGTGAGAAGAGGCCGATTCGAGAGGCAAGGGCATAGCGAGTTAGGATTTTGGCCGGCTTGAGGTGAGTAATGATATTAAATGATATCTTGAGGGTTTGAAACCCCGGATTTGCATAATGTACTGCTATATTGAGATGAAACACGTGCTTAATAGCGAGCGCGGGGTTGTTACTACTGGGGATTGTGACTTGGTCCGTCCCGTTTGATATTTTACTACGTATTTGACTGAGATGTGTTTATTATCATCATGATTTGGTCTTATTGCCATATTTTGGGCTTAATGCCGACTACTTGAATCCTTCGTGGACTTTTATCACTATTTTCTCACTATTTTGATACATTACTTGAACTCAGTCCTAATGATTATACTGTTTTACAAACTCAGCCGCTTTAATTGAATTTTGAGACTTAAATGATATTTTCATTATTGTTTGGGCTGAGCACTACTATTTTATTGATGCCCGAGGGGCTTATGATGTTTTCTGGACTGAGTGAAGCCGAGGGCCTGAGATGCATTTATATGCCACGAGGTGGCTTGAGTGATGTGAGAAGGCTTTCAGGCCTTGTGAGTGATGTGAGGAGGCTTTCAGGCCTTGTGAGTGATGTGAGGAGGCTTTCAGGCCTTATGAGTGATGTGAGAAGGCTTTCAGGCCTTATGTTGATATAGCGCTTGGGCCGTAAGAGGCCCCTCCAGAGTCTGCACACCCACAGTGAGCGCGAGTACCCATATGATATGAGAGTGAGCCCGAGGGGCTGATATTATGCTGAGTGACTGATACTGAGCCCGAGGGGCTGATACTGTTCCGAGCGATTGATACTGGGCCCGAGGGGCAGATTTCTACTCACTATTTACTTGTTGTTTACCTGATTTACCTATTTTTAAAAGGAGATTTCATTTGACTCTTTACTGTTTTACTGCTTTAAGTGATTTACTGCCTGATATAGAATTGCCTTGTGCATTTATGTGTTTTTATGCATTCGATTATTATTTATTATTATTACTCATTGGGTTGGAGTACTCACATTACTCCCTGCACCATGTGTGCAGATTCAGGCATAGCATAGTTCGCACTTGAGTACTGATTCATTCCAGACCAGGCAGCGAGTTGGAGTTATGAGGTAGCTGTTGATGTCCGCAGCCCCTTGTCTCCCCTATCTTACCTTATTTATGTTTTCTTCATACTATTGTATCGGATTTTATATTCTGTAGACTTATAGCAAACTTTGTAGAAGCTCATGACTTGTGACACCCCGGTTTGGGCTGTGTCGGGATGGTTTCCTTTGTTATTATCGTTGTTTCCGCATTATTAGCTATATTAAGCATGTGTTAGAGTTGTTAATGTTAATTAATTGCTTTAAAAGAGGTGTTTGCATTGTTCTGGCTGGCCTTGTCTTCACGGGAGGTGCCATCACGATCGGGTTTGGGAATTGGGTCGTGACAAGTTGGTATCAGAGCCTAGGTTACTAGGTCTCGCGAGTCATGAGCTAGTTTAGTAGAGTCTCGCAGATCGGTACAGAGACGTCTGTACTTATCCTCGGGAGGCTGCAGAACCTTTAGGAAAACTTCACATTCTTGAAATTCTTGTCGTGTGAACTTTTTGATCCGAGTACTAAATTTCTCTTTTTTCTATCCTCTCACAGATGGTGAGGACACGAGATACCGGACGTGACAGACTACCACCAATACCACCCACTGAGGCCACCAAAGGCCGTGGATGCGGTCGTGGCTAAGGCAGAGCAGCAGGGGCAGCACCTGTAGATCCTCCAGTTGCCCCAGCTCAGGACCAGGCTCCAGCAGCACCAGTTCAGGCACCAGCTGTGCCCATTGTGATTTCGGGTCTTCAGAAGAATTTGGCTCAGATTTTGATAGTTTGCACCAGCCTAGCTAAGACAGTTTCAGCTACCACAGTAGCAGCTACTTCGCAGGCTAGGAGAGGCAATCCGACCCCCGCTGCTCGCACACCTGAGCAGGTAGTGCAGGGATTACAGACTCCAGATGTACCTCCAGCTCAGCCAGTTGCACCATTGCAGGAGTTCGGGGTTCCAGCTATGCCCGAGGATGAGCAACGTCGCCTCGAGAGGTTTGGTAGACTCCAGCCTCCGACATTCAGTGGTGTTGAGGGCGAGGATGTCTAGGGTTTTCTTGATAGGTGTCAGTATATGCTCCGCACAATAGGGATTTTGGAGTCTAGTGGTGTGGCATTTACCAACTTTTAGTTTACTGGGGATGCCTTCACTTGGTGGGAGGCGTAAGAGAGGCGTAGGCCGGCTGGTGCAGCACCTTTGACTTGGCAGGAGTTCTCCACTCTCTTCTTGGAGAAGTATGTACTGCAATCCCGCGGAGAGGAGATGCACATGCAGTTTGAGTAGCTACGGCAGGGACATATGACCGTGTCTCAGTATGAGATGAGGTTTTCAAAGTTGGCTCGTCACGCCGTCTAGATGGTTCCGTCGGATCATGAGCAGATAAGAAGATTTGTTGATGGCCTTAACTACCATCTCAGTGTTCTTATGACTAGAGAGAGTATTGGGTGCTTCATTCGAGGAGGTGGTTGATATAGCTCGAGAGATTGAGGCAGTTCGCCGTTAGGATCGAGAGGAGAGGGAGGCCAAGAGGCCTTGAGGTTCTTGCAGTTTCAGTGGCGCTCCTTCTAGGGGCCAGTCCCAACATGGTAGAGGTTGTTCTTTCAGGCCCACTCAGTCGGTCCGTCTCAAGTATAGTGGGGAATTATCAGGTCGTGGTTATCATGGTTCTCAGCAGGGTAGCCTTAACTCAGCGCTCTATCAGCACAGAGTTCATCTCGTGCCCCGTTTGTTCAGGGTTCTTCTAGGCCGAGTGCGTCAGCTAGTCACTCCGGCGCGAGGGGTTCCCTTCAGTCCCATTCTCCAGCACCTGGGAGTTGTTGTGAGTGTGGAGGGTTTGAGCATATGTGGAGACAGTGTCCTCATCGTACTCCTAGCTCATCTCAACAGAGGGGTCAACCCTCATCTTCTGGTCCAATTTCTTTAGCACCCGCCCTACCAGCTAGTGGTGAGGGTCAGGCATCTAGGGGTCGCCCCAGAGGTGCAGGTCGATCAGGCGGTGGTTAGGCTCATTTTTATGCTCTTTAGGGCAGGACAAATGCTATTGCTTCAGATACTATCATTACATGTATTATTTCAGTCTACCACAGGGATGCCTCAGTCTTATTTGATCCCGGTTCCACCTATCCTTATGTGTCCTCATATTTTGCTCATCATTTGGGTACGTCCCGATGGTGCCCTACTTTACTTGTTCATGTATCTACCCCGGTGGGTGATACTATTGTTGTAGACCATGTGTACCGATCATGTTTGGTGACTATTGGGGGTTTAGAGACCCGATTTGATCTATTGCTATTGAGCATGGTGGATTTTGATGTTATCTTGGGCATGGACTGGTTATCTCAGTGTCATGCTATTCTAGACTGTCATGCTAAGAAATTCACTTTGGCTATACCGGGTGTACCGGGGATCGAGTGGCGTGGTGTGACTTATTATGTTTCTAGCAGGGTGATTTCATTCTTAAAATCCCAACGTATGGTTGGGAAGGGTTGCCTTTCATATTTGGCATTTGTGAGGGATGTTGGAGCCGAGATTCCTAGCATTGATTCTGTCCCAGTTGTGAGGGAGTTTCCCGATGTATTTCCTGCAGACCTGCCGGGCATGCCATCGGACAGGGATATTGATTTTGGTATTGACTTGGTGCCGGGCACTCAGCCCATTTCCATTCTGCCATATCGTATGGCACCAGCGGAGTTGAAAGAATTGAAGGATCAGCTTCAGGAACTTCTAGATAAGGGGTTCATTCGGCCTAGTGTGTCACCATGGGGTGCACCGGTTCTGTTTGTAAAGAAGAAGGATGGCACCATAAGAATGTGCATTGACTACAGTCAATTGAAAAAAGTAACAGTGAAGAACAAGTATCCCCTGCCTCGCATTGATGATTTGTTTGACCAACTTCAGGGAGCGAGGGTGTTCTCGAATATTGATCTCCGTTCGGGCTATCACAAGTTGAAGATCAGGGATTCGGATATTATTAAGTCTGCTTTCAAGACTAGATATAGGCACTATGAGTTTCTTGTCATGTCTTTCGGGCTGACTAATGCCCTAGCAGCATTCATGCATTTGATGAATAATGTATTTTGGCCTTATCTGGATTCGTTCGTTATTGTTTTTATTGATGATATTCTGGTGTACTCGTGTAGTCAGGAGGAGCACACACAACATTTGCGAGTTGTATTGCAGAGATTGAGGGAGGAGAAGCTTTATGTAAAGTTCTCC
This sequence comes from Nicotiana glauca, assembly GCA_026770625.1. Taxonomy (NCBI): domain Eukaryota; kingdom Viridiplantae; phylum Streptophyta; class Magnoliopsida; order Solanales; family Solanaceae; genus Nicotiana; species Nicotiana glauca. The sequence goes on along the minus strand of MU676690.1, from coordinate 131,096 downwards.
AAGTGTGAGTTATGGCTCAGTTCAGTGGCTTTCTTGGGGAACGCGGTGTCCAGCGAGGGTATTCAGATTGACCCGAAGAAGATAGAGGCGGTTTAGAGTTGGCCTAGACCGACCTTAGCCATAGAGGTTTGTAGTTTCCTTGGTTTGTCAGGTTATTATCGCTGGTTTGTTCAGGAATTTTCCTCTATAGCATCGCCCTTGACCAAGTTGACTCAGAAGGGTGCTCCATTCGTATGGTCGGACGAGTGCGAGGAGAGCTTTCAGAAGCTCAAGACAGCTTTCACCACGGCTCCGGTATTGGTTTTGCCCTCAGCTTCAGGTTCTTATACCGTATATTGTGATGCTTCGAGAGTTGGGATCGGATGTGTATTGATGCAGGAGGGTAGAGTGATTACTTATGCTTCTCGTCAGTTGAAGCCCCATGAGAAGAACTACCCTGTACATGATTTGGAGTTGGCTGCTATAGTTCATGCTCTGAAGATTTGGAGGCACTACTTGTATGGTGTATCTTGTGAGGTATTCACCGATCATCGCAGTCTTCAGCATTTGTTCAAGAAAAATGATCTTAATTTGAGGCAGCGGAGGTGGCTATAGTTACTTAATGATTATGATATTACCATTTTGTATCACCCGGGGAAGGCCAATGTAGTGGCTGATGGTTTGAGTCGAAAGGCAGTTAGTATGGGGAGTTTGGCGTATATTCTAGTTGGGGAGAAGCCTTTTGCAGTTGATGTTCAGGCCTTGGCCAATCGGTTGTTTAGACTAGATATTTCGGAGCCCAGTCGGGTGTTGGCTTGTGCGGTTTCTCGGTCTTCCCTGTATGATCGCATCAGAGAGCGCCAGTATGATGATCCGCATTTGCTTGTCCTTAAGGACATGGTCCAGCATGATGATGCCAGAGAACTGACCATTAGTGAGGATGGTGTGGTGATGATGCAAGGGCGGATTTGTGTGCCCAATGTGGATGGGCTCCGGGAGTTGATATTGGAGGAGGACCATAGCTCGCGGTATTCCATTCATCCGGGTGCCGCAAAGATGTATCAGGATTTGAGGCAACAATATTGGTGGAAAAGAATGAAGAAAGACATTGTAGGATTTGTGGCTCAGTGTCTCAACTATCAGCAGGTGAAATATGAGCATCAGAGACCGGGTGGCGTACTTCAGCAGATGATTATTCCCGAGTCTAAGTGGGAGAGAGTCCCTATGGATTTTGTGAGTGGTCTCGATTCGATTTGGGTGATTGTGGATCTGCTGACCAAGTCCGCGCACTTCATTTCGGTATGTACTACCTATTCTTCGGTGCGACTGGCAGGGATCTTTATCTGGGAGATTGTTAGATTGCATGGTGTTCCAGTGTCTATTATCTCAGATAGAGGACTCAGTTTACTTCTCAATTCTGGAAGACATTTCAGCTAGAGTTGGGTACGCAGGTAGAGTTGAGCATAGCATTTCATCCTCAGACGGACGGGCAGTCGGGGCGTACTATTCATATATTGGAGGATATGTTGTGTTCCTGTGTTATTGATTTTGGAGGTTCTTGGGATGAGTTTTTGCCGCTTTCAGAGTTTGCCTACAACAATAGTTATTAGTCGAGCATTCAGATGCCTCCGTATGAGGCGTTGTATGAGAGGCGGTGCAGATCTCCAGTTGGTTGGTTTGAGCCCGGCGAGGCTAGGCTATTGGGACAGAGTTGGTGCAGGATGCTTTAGAGAAGGTGAAGCTGATTCAGGAGAGACTTTGTACAACACAATCGCGTCAGAAGAGTTATGCGGACCGAAAGGTTCGAGATGCGTCTTATATGGTTGGTGAGAAGGTCTTGCTGAAGGTTTCGCCCATGAAGGGTGTTATGCGGTTTGGAAAGAAAGGGAATCTGAGTCCGCAGTTTATTGGGCCTTTTGAGGTACTTAGGAGAATTGGAGAGGTGGCCTATATGCTTGCTTTGCCACCCATCCTGTCAGGCGTTCACCCAGTATTTCATGTATCTATGCTCCATGTATTGGACTTCAGCACAGTTCAATTAGATGATGATTTGACCTATGATGTGGAGCCAATGGCTATTTTGGGTCATCAGGTTCGAAAGTTGAGATCAAAGGATATAGCTTCGGTGAAAGTGCAGTGGAGAGGTCGGCCCGTGGAGGAGGGTACTTGGGAGACCGAGCGGGAGATGCAGAGCAGATATCCTCACCAGTTTGAGGCTTCAGGTATGTTTCTTGACCTGCTCGAGGACGAGCGTTTGTTTTAGTTGGGGAAGATGTGACGACCCTGTGAGAACGTGATTTTTGCCTCACATGAATTACTCCCACAAAATCAAAACAAAAATTGTCTGTTTTATTGTGTGCATTTTGTGAATTTTTCGTGATTTTTAGTAATTGTTTGCGTTTGTGTGTGCATGTTTATTTGTTTAAATTAATGAAAATACAAAAATATGTCGCATTTGCATTTAGGATTTAATTCTACAATTGTGAGTAATGAAGTTTGTTTTACAAAATGAAAAAAAATCACAAAATAATGTACTTTGCATGTTTCGAGTTTAAAGTCAAATTGTGTGATTTCTCTTTTAAAAATTGGTATTTAATTGTGTATGATAATTATTAATTGGAACAAAGTAGTATTTTAAGTTGATTAGGATTTATGATTTAATTTAGGAGATATTATTATTAATTTTGGAAATAATTAGAAAATAAAAGAAGATAATAATTAAAAGAAAGTTAAATTGGGCCTGAATCAGGAATTAACTTCCCAATCCAGGCCAAATTAGCACAAAAATACCCCAGCCCAGGCCCAATCAACGCCCTATCTGGTCAAGCTTTTCGTTTCAACCAAACGACGCCGTTTAGGCGTCTCAAATCTGGACCCTTGAATTAAACTGATCGAACGGTCCAGTTCAGCTCCCACATCAATGAAACAACATCGTTTAGGAGGGTTGATCTGAACCGTTCGAAGTCGCTCATCCAACGATCGAAATCCTTCCCCACAACCTGACCCATTTGCCCCCGGATCGACCTAGTCCCCCTCGAAGACCAAACGACATCGTTTCTCATTAGTGAAGTGATCCGGGCCATTGATCTTAATTGATCCAACGGCTAGGATCAAATCCCCAACCAAGTATATATTCCCAAACCCTACCCTACCCCCTCCAGACCCCCCCTCCCCCGCACCTCATCATCTCTAAGCCCTTAGATACCAAACTTACCTCCGCCTTCCCCCACCGTGCTCCGCACACCGGAAATCGCCTCACAGCGGTTACGGTGGTCCAACCCCTCTTAAATTTACACCACTAAACCCCCACAACCTCACCATTCCAACTATCCTATCAGTTTTCCTCGAATATCAACGTATCTCTTCGAATATTAGATCGAAGAAATCAACCTCGACCCTAGTTCGTCTGTGTGACACCAAATTAACACCATACCACCACTGGACCTCCCTCCCCACTAAAATGACATTGGTTTCCCTCAAATCCCAATCCCCCTCCTCAAATTTCAATTTTTAGCCAAGAACCATAGTGCCGCCATAAGATCCTTTGGTGGTGGCGCCAAACCTAAAACCTCCCCAAGTCACACCCCTGAACCTCTAGACTACCCTCGTCCCAAATGCCATGAGGTTTCAGCTCGAATCGAGCTGGAATTTGTCGAATGTTAAACCAACTGGACGAGACCTAAAGAGCCAAAACCTGGACCCTGACCGAGTAAAAAGGAAATTTGAGGCTCTTAATCGACCTTAGTCGAGTGTTTTCAGTCGATAACACTCGATTAAGGTCCGTTTGGACCTCAAAAGGTCGAGTCGAAGTTTCAGATGAGCACTGGGCGGAGTTTAGCCTGAAATCCTAAGGTATCTCCTTTTCGTTACGTTCTCTTTTGTTGTTTCTTTGTTTGTCTGATTAGTTTCGCCTTTTCAATTATTTTTCTCCCTTATCCATCGGACTTTTCTTGGTCCAGTTTTCTTCTATCGATTAACATGTGGTTAAAAGTTTCGTCGATTAATCCGTCTTGTTTGTAGTTCAGTAATTCTCATCCAGTTGTTTGGTGTCGATTTGTTTTGATTTCAGCCTTAGGGCTCGGTTTAGTATATACAGTATTTCATTCATCTTTGTTTAGTCGTAATTTAGCGTTGTGTTAGTATATTTGTACCAATCGTAATCAATCCAACCTTAGTAGCCCAATGTATGTTGCTTTTGAATCCTTGGTTCTTATTTGGATACTATTTGGTCTAATCTGAATGCAAGCTTGAACTGATGTTGATAAATTGAGTCCAAATAATTGTTCTCATTGAATCCAACCTTACTGAGTTATCCTAATATGATTGATTAGGAATTTACCTAGTTTCCCTTATTAGGTGAGTTGGTTATAGCTGCTGTAGTTTAGTTGATTGACTAGGGAGATTGGGGTAAGGCAGTAGTTTAGTGGATTAACAGGGAATTTCAGGGATAATTCAGGGATAATTCAGGGATTAATTTGAATTTGAAAAGGGGGTTGCTAAAAGGATTGAATTGAGACAAGTGTTAGTGGGTTTGGAAAAGACAAAAGACAATGTTAAGTGGGATTAAAATAGTTAAAAGATACTAGTAGTGGAAGACTACTTTCTGATTTTAAGGGTTGAAATAAGTTAGTTAATTGTTCACTAGTTGCCTAAAATCAGGAGAAAAAGAGTTTGAGAGGATATATAATAAGGGGATACATTCTGAAAGTGGGAGAGTTTTTTTTTGGGAGACATTCTAACAGACTCACACACATACATTCCGAAAATCTGAGAGCTTAAGGGACTCACATAAATAATGAAAGACACACATATACTGAAAGACACACAGGCACAGGGATCCATATAGAGACAGACTGAGAGAGATTTTTTTTAGAGTTGAAAAGGCAGTCAGTTTTGGAGAGTCTGGAGAGTTGAAAGAGAAAGGTTATTGTTCCATTGTCTCTTCTAGCATCATTTCTGGTTGTTTGCATTTCAGCTCCTGGGTTCAAACTTGAGTTTTGGTATTGTTTTTGGGGTTGTTCCATTGACCCTGCTTGGTTTTCAAACTCTTCTGGGCTTTAAACTTGATTGAGTTGCTGCTTTGGACTGCTTGTGTTTGCTGAATCTCAGTTGATTACGTACATCTGACTTTTTCTTGTTCTTCTATTCTGTTTAAAAATCCAGGTACACTTTTGAATTACCTTGATGTAACTTTGAGTTGAGATTGAAATGGAAGTGCTCACCAGATTTAAGTTCATTTGGATGTTGTCCATTGTTTATAATTTGATAGTTGTTAGTTAAATAAATGTAGTCGAATGTTTACCATTTGTTTTTGTCTTATTAGAACACTTGTTTGAACTATATGATTTATAATGGACTATAATAGGACTGTTTAGATTGTTATTTGATCAACTACAAAATGCCTGAGTTTAATAGTTTGGTTAAATTGAAGTTAGTTTCATATTATCTGTTAAATAAAAATAGGAGTTGGTTGCCCAGATTAATTAGAGCATAGATAACAGGACACTGTAAGTAGTGAGCACTGTTTTAGACTTTTGAATTTTCGAGCTGTATTGGACCACTGATATATCCTAGCTTACTGTAATCTTACGGATGGTATTTAGGTGCAATTGAGCGTTTAAATAAGTAAATACTTAAATAGAGTTTCAGATTTGACTTGGGTTGCTTGTCATTTCATATAAAAAAATAAAAATGGCTTAAAATACAAAAATCAGGGAAAATAATTTGAATAATACGCTGCATTCACAAGTTAAACTGCAATTAGAAATTGTTTGGGTTACATGCCGAGTTTGAGATCAGGTTGCTCACAACCTTAATGGATAGTAGGGAATTCAAAATTTGAACTAATATCAGAAGTTGTTTAGGCCAGACATCGAATCTAAATTCGATTATTTCTTCATTCATGGCTATCGTTTCACGTGTAGGTCAGTTGATTGGTATAAAGGTGTTTCTTTTGGTTCATTTGCTGAAAGCCCGTTGAATAATTTTACCCGCTTAATTAGTTCTAATTTTAGCTTATTTTCAGTTTGGGACTTTAAAATAGGCCCATCCTCATCTAGACTATTAGGATTCTTTAGTTTGGGCTTTGAGTTAGGTAGCGGGTTTAAATTAAAAAGGTCATTCCTTTTGTTTGGGCTCGGACTTGAACTAGAAACCCGACCTTGTAATATTAAGTAATGAGGGCCTTCTCTTTATTTCTTTTAGAGACAAATAATATAGAAAAATCTTAGTTTACTTTAGGATGGGCCTTTAAATAAAAAATGAGATGAGCTTCGCCAAATAAAACGTACAATTTGCGGGACCCTCGATATATGTATATATTAAATACTTAGATTCTGGGATGGGCCGTTTAGCGAATTTCACGATTTTTCCCAAAGATAATAACGCGTTAGACTCTTTAGGCGCTGTTTTAATGATTTTACCTTCTTAAACTCGGGTGCACATTTATGTGACCCAAATCCAAATCTCAACAAAGTCGAAATATGTCAATAACCACGGGTACATTGATGTGACGTGGTTTGAGATGTGTTTTCACGACGTTACAATTCTCATTACAAATAATAATAAAAGCGGTTTAAAGTTAAAAGCACATAGGCAAAAACATGTTTTAAAATTTAGATAATTTAGCCAAATATAGCAGTTGAGAGACCGTGTTAGAACCACGGAACTCGGGAATGCCTAACCCCTTCTCCCGGGTTAACAGAATTCCTTACCCGGATTTCTGGTTCGCAGACTGTAATATAGAGTCAAAGCCTTTTCTCGATTCGGGATTCAAACCGGTAACTTGGGACACCATAAATCTCCCAAGTGGAGACTCTGAATCTCTTAATAAACGAATCCCGTTTCAATTATCCTTTAATTGGAAAAACTCCCTTTTATTACACCCTTTCGGGGGTGTAGTAGGTAAAAAGGAGGTGTGCCAGCTCTGGCGACTCTGCTGGGGATGGAAAACCCCGAACTTCGCGTTCAGGGTTTAGAATTCGAGCTTAGAATAATTGATGTGTTTGGCTTTATCTGATTTTGCTACATGATCTGTGCTTAATGTGCTAATTGACTGCTTTTACCGCTTTGATATTCCGTGAACTGTATATAAACTATGCCGAAACCCTTCTCTTCTCACCTTCAGGGATGTGCTTACTGGTTGAGACTCCCTATTTTATTAGTGTCATACCTTGAAATAAAAAGAGGCTCGGACAAGTTACAAAGCCGGACGATCTTGCGGGTCCCCGGTACGTAGCCCCCTCCTCGACTTGAGTTGTCCGCTCAGGTACACAGTCTAGGACACATACCCAGGTTCTGAACTTAGAATAACTTGACTTCATACCGGATCCCTAGTAGGAACGCTTATTTGCATCATGTTGCATTTGACTTAGGGGACTGAACACAGGGGTTGGGTCCGTCTAGGACAAGCAACCTGAAATAAAAAGACCATCCTGCTGCATCCTGTTTGTTTTATGCATTTATTTGCTTCAGACTTGCATGCTGACTGGCTTATGAAAATCGGGAATATTGAAAAATGGAAAAAAAGAGAGAAAAATAGCAGTATAGAGAGATAACTACTTAGTTTTAGTAAAATAACCAATGTCAAAATAGTGTCGAAACTCTGCCGAATTTTTGAGAAAAAATGAAAAAATGGGAAAAAAAATTTCGTTTTCAAAAAAAAAAAAAAAAGGTTTGTTTTATCTGTCAAGAAAAAAAAAACCAAAGAGTTTTATTAGTTTGTTGAAAAGAAAATACAAAAAGAGAATTGTTTTCCGAAATGGTGTATTTGTCAATGAAAGAGAGTCTTGTTTTCTTTGCCCGAACTACGCATGTTTGATTCTCACCGGATGTGAGATACGTAGACAACCCTAATCGGGTCCAACTTCCCCTATTACAAAAATAACCAAAATGTCAAAAATTTTAATTTCTCGTCTTAAATAAGTTGGGTGATGCGGTTTTTGTCGAAAATAGCCAAAGGTTCCCGAAAGGGACGCCGAAAGGCTGACTTTGCGTAAACGGCCACTCGGGACATTTTTTAGAGTTTTGGCCGGTTGACCCACACAACCTTAAAATCTTCGTCTCCGAAGTGCTGAAAGGCCGTGTTTGGAAAACTGAGTCTTTCTTTTTAAATTCGGGAAAAAGAAAATTACTTTTGCTTTGAGTCAAATAATGTTTTGCTTCTTGCTTAATCACCTTAATAAATGTGTAGAATGAGCACGAGCCAGAATTCACCCGGAGCCCTTATAAATAAGATCCCGTTAGGGTTAAACATGTGGTGGAATGACTTGGGCAAATCAGGGCAAGACATGATCAAGTTGTACTTAGGAGGCCTTACTGGGTTACTGAAGATTAATCCGAGAGGGGACATCATAAAGGCATTAATTCCATTCTGGGACCCGACACATAATGTATTTCACTTCTCACATTTTGAGCTCGCGCCAACATTGGAAGAGATAGCAGGGTACATCGGGGGTCCCAAAATTCCTTTGAAAAAATACTACTTGATAGCTCCAAGGGCTGTAACCATACACAAGTTCTTAGACAACTGCCTGAAATGGGAAGAGCATAGGTGTATTGCGTTTATGGTGGCCTTTCTCGTGTTTCCTAGAAAAAATGAAAAATTGATATACAAGTCACCGAGGTCGTCAGTACTTTGCTCACTCAGGATAACAGCACTCTGGCACCCATGATAATAGCCGACATCTTCCGTGCTCTTACTGCTTGCAAAGCCGGAGGATATTTCTTTGAGGGTTGCAATGTATTGCTGCAAATGTGGATGATTGAACATTTATGTCATCGCCCTCAATTTATGAGCTATGGGTCATCGAAGAAGACATGTATAGAAGAGTTTTCTACAAGGGTCGACGAGATTAGTTTGCCAGAAGGGGTCACCAAATGGGTAGCACGGCTGCGTTCTGTCACCGCAAGCCAGATAGAATGGACATTTGGGTGGCTATCTATGGATGAAGTCATATATATGTCAGCCACGGGATCTCATTTACTGTTGATGGATCTCCAAAGTATCCAACCATATGCCCCGTACCGACTCTTGAGGCAGTTGGGTCGGTGACAAATAGTCCCAAAGAATGAAGATCTCAGCAGTCAGGTAGTCAAAATTGGGCCTAATGGGCAGTTCCCCGAAGCGGTCGTTCGCAAAATTTGGAAAGAATGTCAAACCTTGAAAGCAAATACTTGTGTAAGGGATAGATCCAAAGGCGAAGTGTTGCCGTGATACATTGCTTGGTATAGAAGAGAACTTGGGTTCGAAAGGCCGACTAAAAGACCTCACCTTCAGGAGTTTGTCGAGTCTTCACAAGAGCATTGGGATTGGTTAGCAAAAGAAGAAGGCTACCGGACAGAAATAGGCAAGCTGAAACAACAGATTAAGGACCTGAAATTCGAAAATAGCGTGCAAGTTGCTGTCGACAAGGGAGAAAAGAACAAATTGGCCCAAGAAAATGAAACTCTCAAGGCCCAAATCCGACAGATGAGAATAGATGCTGACAACCAACAGAGAAGTCAGTCCGATGAAAGGTTGATAAGTGGATTGAAAAAGCAAATCTTTAAATGCCAAAAGGGATTGGAAATATCTGAAGCTAGACTGGCAACGATCCAAGCCAAATGGGCAAGAGGTACAGAAGAGCGGGCACAACATATGCGGCAGATGAAGAGAGACTACGAAGGGAACATCAGTATTTTGAGAGAAACACCGTCTACCCTCAAAGAACGGGTCTTCAGACAGGCTAGAGACTCCAGAGCTGATAGAAAACGCTGTTATGACTTGATGTCACGGATGGAGAAACAGGTGCATGAATTTCAAGATTAACTCTTTCGCAACGCTCAGGTGCTGAGGACGCGAAACCAACAGATAGAGCGTTTACTTCGAGAAAAAGACAGAATCAGGGAAAAAATAGAAGATATCGGGCACTACATCACCAGGAAGTGCCTAGCGTGTGAGGATACGACCTGTACCACCTTCTTTGCTGCGATAATGATTTATGTCCACTAGATCATGAAAGAGTTGAAAGGGTTGCAAAGGGTTCTTGCACAGAGGTCTGCGGCAAGGCCGAACGATGTCTCGCGGACCCCAGGAAATTTTAGAGCATTGGAGTGATGTCTTGAGTCTGTACTTTTGGGATTTTGGGAGTCTAGTTTTAAAATCACAGTGTTCAAGTTTTGGATCATGTTTTTGAGTCAAGTATTTTCTTAGTTAGAGTTTGTTGTTGAAATTTTGAAATGTTTTAAATAATGTTTGTAATCAAAGAAGTTTGTTATAAAAATCCCGAAAATTTTGTCACATCTTTATTTGCGAGAACTACGCTCGGTCTGATTCATGCGGGGTCATGATACGTAGGCAATCCACATAAGATTCGACCACCGCTTGAAAGAAATAAAAGAAAAGAAAAGAAAAAGTAAATAAAACAAAAGAGGGGCACTACTGTTAAAAGGCGGAATGACGCATGCAATCGAAGCGAATGACATGATAAAAATGGTTAAACTGCCTAGGTGCATTGCATCCCAACGTGCGATTACCTATTTGTTAAACTCTAAAAAACTAACAAGTTTGTTGTTCTTACAGAAATTTCAAGCAGTTAGTTTACTTAGAGCGTACTGGCACAACACCACTATCAGACCAGATCAAAGGGGCCGATACCAGAAATAATGTCTAGCCCTGATAGAGAAGGAAACATTGAGGTAGAAGAGGTAGACGTACAAGCAATGAAAGATGAGGTGTACAAATTGAAACAGCAGATGGCCGAGATGTACCAAGATTGGACAAGTGGTCAGCCAACACCACCCTATCCTGCTAATCCCGCTTTTCTCTCGACACCCGCACAATCGCCAGAACAGTTTGTTTCAGACTCATCGCTCAACTTTCCTACATATCAAAAGCACCAGACAACCGCCTCCCGGACACCCCAAATGCCAAAAACGAACCCATACCCTCCACTACCAATTACCCCCGTTTTCGTGGCACCTCCACCGGCCACACTCCACAGGTCTTCCAGCGAGCCTATGTTCCAAACTCAGGATCATCAGTATTATCCTCCAGAACCCACCTTCAAAGCACCCAAACCTTACCCGTTCCCCCTTCAGCTTGACAACCCGGCAACGCCCGCAAAGCAGAACAAGAACCCAGAGCAGGAAGAAATGGTTCGGAAAGTAAAGAGCCTGGAGCAATCTTTATGGAATATGCAGGGTCTGGGTGGCCAAGTCAGCGTGGCGTATAAGGATTTATGTTTGTTTCCAGATGTTCAGCTGCTAGCCGGGTTCAAGATGCCTAAGTTCGATTTGTATGATGGACATGGTGATCCAGTGGCACATTTGCGAGGATTTTGCAGTAAGATGAGAGGGGCAGGCGAAAAAATGAGTTGTTGATGGAGTACTTCAGCCAGAGTTTGAGCGGGTATGCATTGGAATGGTATACACGATAGGACCATGATAGATGGTACACCTGGGATGACTTGGCACAAGCATTCGCCGGCCACTTCCAATACAATCTACAAATCATTCCAGATCGTCTGTCGTTGATAAAATTGGAGAAGAAACCTGGGGAGAGTTTTAGGGAGTACGGGTTCCGTTGGAGAGAACAGGCCGCAAGGGTCGATCCCCCAATGAAGGAAGGAGAGATGGTCAATTACTTTCTGCAAGCTTTGGAGCCAACTTACTTTGGTCACTTGGTAACGGCGATTGGCAAATCGTTCAATGAGGTTGTGAAAATGGGCGGTATGATCGAAGATGGACTCAAGTCTAATAAAATAATGAGTAACTCGGCAATCAAAGCCACCACTCAGACTATCCAGAGCGGCACTGGAGGTGCGCTTAGGAAGAAGAGGAAAGAAGACATCGCAATGGTGGAGTCCAGAGCGTGGTTCGGACCCAGAGGCCCTTCACCCTACTACAACCAACCACAACCCCACCAAAAAAATTACTCCCATACTCCATATAGCCTCCCACAGCACTAGTACCCTCATCCCGAACCCAATTTTTCTGTTCACCACGCTCAAGCATACAACCAACCTCTACCTCACAACCAATGTCGTGCGCCGGCCCCACAAAGTAACTACCCACCTCCAAGAGCATACAGAAATCCCCCTGGTACAAGTTTCCGTCCGAACCAAACCTTCAGGAATGACAGGGTGCAGAAGCCAAGGACGTTCACTCCATTGGGAGAGTCATACACCAATCTGTTCCACCGACTAAAGCAGCTGGGATTGTTGAATCCGGTTGAGGCTAAATTGACAAATACCCCTCCGAAGAATCTTGATCACTCGGTGAGTTATGAGTACTGCTTAGAAGCCCCTGGTCATGACACGGAGAAATATTGGAAGCTAAAAACAGCCATTTAGGAGCTTATCGACACTTGTCGGATTGAGGTGAAAACCCCGGAAGGACCCAACATCAACCAGAACCCACTCCCAGTCCATCACGATACCAATGTGACCGAGTTGGTACAAATAGAAGGAGAGTCTAAAAAACCCCCTCAAACCGTAATGATAATCAGGTCGAGTGAAAGCAGGCCGACAAAAGGGCTGATGGACGATAAGCCGTTAATCAACGAGATGGAGGTGCAAAATGAACCAGTGATGGTGATAGGGTCCACAAGCAAAGTATTGGTAAAACGAGAGGAGGCAAAGGTGATTGTGCCGTGAGCAACAAACAGACCCATCGTGATTGTAGAAAGTGCTCGCATAGATCCCGTCATCATCAAGCCAATAATTCAGTTGCCGATGGTTGACAACAAAGCCATCCCATGGAGCTATGATTGAGTGACGGTAACCTATAAAGGAAAATAGGTCAAAGAGGAGGTTTGTGAGGCCCAGGGGTTAACCCGCTCAGGAAGATGTTTTGCTCCCGCGGAATTAAGAAAGGCCAACCCAGCAAAAGTAAAGAAACCTGTGATCGAAGAGGAAGAAAAAGACTTTTTAAAGAAAATGAAGTTTCATGACTATTCCATCATAGAGCAGCTCAAGAAAACGCCAGCTCGAATCTCTTTACTGTCATTGCTGATCCATTCTGATGAACATCGGCAAGCCTTGATGAAAATCCTGAATGAGGCCCATGTACCTGATAAGATCTCCGTCAATCACTTGGAAAAGATCGCAAACAGGATATTCGAGATAAACAGGGTTACCTTCGCTGATGAGGAGTTACCCGAAGAAGGTACCGAGCATAATAGGGCCATCTATCTTACAGTTAAATGCGAGGAATCTGTGGTCACCCGAGCTTTGGTTGACAATAGGTCTAGTGCGAACATTTGTCCCCTCTCTACATTGAACAAACTGAAAGTGGATAGCGACAGAATCTGCAAGAACAACGTTTGCATTCGGGGGTTCGACGATAGGGGTGAAGAATCGGTTGGTGATATAGTGCTAGAATTAACAATTGGGCCTATGTAACTTACCATGGAATTCCAAGTGTTAGATATGGCAGTCTCCTACAACCTTTTGTTGGGATGACCCTGGATTCATGCTGCAAAAGCGGTTCCATCTACCCTGTATCAAGTGGTTAAGTTTGAGTGGGACCGACAAGAGATTGTGGTTTATGGCGAGGACAATCTGCGTTCCCAAAGTGACACCGTTGTGCCCTTTGTTGAGGTAGAGGATGGCGTCGGGACGTGGGTATACCAAGTTTGTGACACAGTGTCGGTCAAGAAAATTCCGTAGGGGGAACACATTCCGAACGCAAAGATAACCTCCGCATATGTCATGGTAGCCTGTGAAATGTTAGGGCACGGTTTTGTGCCCGGTAAAGGCTTGGGGGCATCTCTTCAAGGTATTGTACAATCGGTATCTTTACCGGAAAATGTGGGAACCTTCGGTTTGGGGTTCAAACCTACAGCTGCAGACATCCGAAGAGCTAAGAAGAAGAAGTAAAAGGCATGGGTCCTTCCAAAGCCAATCCTGCGCCTGTCCAGATCTTTCGTTAGGCCTAGTATTAGAAAGCAGCTGACCTCAAAAGTTCTTGGGTCGTTAATTGGTGCAGATGGAGATCTGGATAAAGGATTCGAAAAGTTATTTGCCGAGGTTAATGTGATAGAAGCTGGGGAACGGTACAACAAGGCAGATGTGCGGTTCGTAGGACCAAAGGCAAAGGTCAATAATTGGAAGGCTATTCCTCTTTCCACTCGGAGGGAGTCGTGGTAGTTGGCTATGATTTTCTTTCTTGTTGGTCTGGATTATTCCAGGGTTGTAATCCAGATTTCTTTTTATCTTTGTGTGCAAAACCTTGTTATCCCGTACTTCAATAAAATGTAAGTTTGTTTTTCTTCATTCCTTATTTTATTTTATTGTAATGTTATTTTTGTTCTTTCCTGTACAATTCACTTTATACTGATCCTAATGACATGGCATGCATAAGGAATCCTCAACCCAGTCTAGAAAATCAATCTGACTCCGAAATGATAATACAAGAAGTAGATTATGAGTCGGAATACGATGAGGATGAAGCCTTCGAAGAGATTAGTAGGGAGCTAAGTCAATTTGAAGAAAAACCTAGACCCAACTTAAATGACACGGAAGCCGTCAATCTAGGGGACACAGATAACATCAAGGAAACTAAAATAAGCATCCACATTGAACCAAACATCAGGGAAGAATTAATAAGAACACTTATTGAATTCAAAGACATTTTTGCATGGTCATATGACGACATGCCGAGTCTAAGCACCAATTTAGTGGTTCACAAATTGCCCACTGACCTGGCATTCCCTCCCGTCAAGCAAAAATTGAGGAAATTCAAAACTGACATGAGTGTGAAGATTGAGGAAGAGATAACCAAACAGCTGGAAGCAAAGGTTATCTGGGTCACTCGGTATCCTGATTGGTTGGCCAATGTAGTGCCGGTGCCGAAGAAGGATGGGAAAATTAGGGTGTGCGTTGATTATCGTATTCTGAACAAAGCTAGCCCAAAAGACAACTTTCCATTACCCAACATCCACATTTTGATCGATAATTGTGCCAAACTTGAAATTGGATCTTTCGTGGATTGCTATGCTGGGTATCATCAGATTTTGGTGGATGAAGAGGATGCAGAGAAGACGACATTCATCACACCATGGGGAACTTATTGCTACAGAGTAATGCCATTTGGTCTGAAGAACGTTGGGGCAACTTACATGAGGGCAATGACTACTGTGTTTCATGATATGATATACAAAGAAATTGAGGTATACGTGGATGATGTGATCATTAAATCAAAGCAGCAGGTTAACCACATCGCAGATTTGAGGAAGTTCTTTAAGAGGCTCCACAGGTATGACCTTAAACTCAACCCTGCTAAGTGTGCATTTGGTGTTCCATCCGGAAAGCTGTTGGGGTTCATAGTAAGTCAGCGAGGCATTGAGTTGGACCCATCAAAGATCAAAGCCATCCAAGAGCTGCCACCTCCGAAGAATAAAACCGAAGTAATGAGTCTGTTGGGAAGGTTGAACTATATCAGCAGGTTTATTGCACAACTCACAGCAACTTGTGAACCCATTTTCAAGCTACTTAAGAAGGATGCCGCGGTCGAATGGACTGAAGAATGTCAGGAGGTATTAGACTAGATAAAAGGGTATTTGTCAAATCCACCTGTGTTGGTTCCGCCAGAACTGGGGAGACCGTTGATTCTTTATTTAACGGTCCTGGAGAATTCATTTGGCTGTGTACTGGGGTAGCATGACATCACCGACATGAAGGAGCAAGCCATCTATTATCTCAGCAAGAAGTTTACAGTTTATGAGGTTAAGTACACTCAACTTGAGAAGACATGTTGCGCCCTAACTTGGGTGGCGCAGAAATTGAAGCATTATTTGTCATCCTATACTACTTACCTTATTTCACGTTTGGATCCATTGAAGTATATTTTCCGGAAACCTATGCCCACAGGGAGATTGGCGAAATGGCAAATATTACTCACGGAGTTTGACATCGTCTACGTGACAAGAACTGCAATGAAAGCCCAAACACTGGCCGATCACTTGGCTGAGAATCCTGTTGATGAAGAATACGAGCCATTGAGGACATATTTTCCTGATGAAGAAGTGATGCATATCGATGATTTGGAATTGACTGAGGAACCAGGGTGGAAGCTTTTCTTTGATGGAGCTGCAAATGCGAAGGGAGTTGGAATAGGAGCAGTACTTATTTCTGAAACAGGACATCATTATCATGTTATGGCTCAGCTAGGTTTCTATTGTACGAACAACATGGCTGAGTATGAGGCATGCATTTTGGGCTTACGGTTAGCTGTGGACATGGATGTCCCGGACGTTTTGGTCTTGGGAGACTCGGACCTCCTGGTACATCAAATTCAAGGTGAATAGGAAACACGAGATCTGAAACTCATACCATATAGACAATGTTTGCACGATCTGTGTCAACGGTTTCGATTAGTGGAGTTTAGGCATATCCCAAGAGTTCATAATGAGGTTGCCGACGCTTTGGCCACCTTAGCATCAATGTTGCACCATCCAGATAAAATTCATGTGGATCCGTTGCATATTAAGGTTCGTGATCAGCATGCTTATTATAACATGATAGAGGAAGAACTGGATGGCGAACCATGGTTCCACGATGTAAAGGAGTACCTCAGGATGGGGATATACCCGGGGCATGCAAAGGAGAGTCATTCGACGGTTGGAAAATGGATTTTTCCTCAGTGGAGGAGTGTTGTACAAAAGAACACTGGACTTGGGGTTGCTAAGATGTATAGATGATAATCAAGCCACGACAGTTATGGCAGAGGTGCATTCCGGAATTTGTGGACCACATATGAGCGGGTATGTGTTGGCAAAGAAGATTCTTCGAGCAGGGTATATTGGCTCGCCATGGAGCGAGATTGTATCAGTTTCATACGTAAGTGTCATCAGTGTCAGATACACGGAGATTTGATTCATTCTCCGCCGACAGAATTGCACACGATGTCAGTACCATGGCCCTTTATTGCATGGGGAATGGATGTCATTGGACCTACCGAGCCGGCAACTTCCAACGATCATAGGTTCATTCTGGTGGCCATCGACTATTTCACCAAGTGGGTTGAAGCTAAAACTTTCAAGTCGGTAAGCAAGAAAGCAGTGGTGGATTTTGTTCATTCCCATATCATTTGTAGATTTGGGATCCCAAAGGTGATCATCACAGATAATGGTGCTAATCTTAACATCAATTTAATGAAAGAAGTATGTCAATAGTTTAAGATTACACACCGTAATTACACCCCGTATCGTCCCAAAGCGAATGGAGCGGTTGAGGAAGCCAACAAGAATGTAATGAAGATATTGAGGAGAATGGTAGAAGGGTCCAGACAATGGCATGAAAAGTTACCATTTGCATTGTTGGGTTATCGCACTACTGTTCGCACTTCAGTAGGTGCAACTCCTTATTTGTTGGTATAAGGAACTGAAGCAGTAATCCCGGCAGAAGTTGAAATTCCGTCTCTTCGAATTGTTTCTGAGGCTAAGATTGATGATGATGAGTGGGTCAAAACCCGCTTGGAGCAGTTGAGCTTAATTGATGAAAAATGATTGGCAGCAGTATGTCATGGCCAATTGTATCAAAAGAGGACGGCGAGAGCATACAATAAGAAGGTGCGTCCCAGGAAGTTTGAAGTGGGGCAACAAGTGTTAAAACAAATCCTTCCATATCAGGCCGAAGCAAAGGGCAAGTTCGCCCCGAATTGGCAAGGGTCATTTATTGTGACCAGAGTGTTATCCAATGGTGCTTTTATGTTTGACATATATTGAAGGAAGATGCATAGACATGGCTATCAATTCTAACGCAGTCAAGAGATATTATGTATGATTTCTTTTATTGTAATTGTTGTTTGTTTGTATTTGGCATTGTATCGGAGAATGAAATGACGGAGGAAATTTTTTCTACTATCCAAACACTTTAACCTTTGTTTCCCCTTTTGAGCCTTATTCATTCTTTCATACCCCTCTTTTGGAATCAATAATGAAATTCAAAAAAAATAAAAAATAATAATAATAATAATAACAAAAACAAAAGAAAAGTCACAAGAAAACAAAGGAATTACAGTGAACTACGTTCGACCTGATTCCTCGAAGAGGATACGTAGGCGCCTCACGGCTCGGTCATAGTGTAACAGAAATAAAAAATTCCCAAGCACGAAAACTGGGGCAGAAATTGTGTTTGTAATTTTGGGAAAGAAGTTTGATTCCAAGAGTTGTACTGTTTTACCCGTCAAAATTATTTTGAACTTTTTATAACCTTTTCTTTTAGCCATACACAAAAAAAAACCATATTGATGTCAGAAAAAGACCTCCCGATCAGTATTTGAGAAGTGCCAAGTCGGGCAAATGGAAGTCAGGAATAACACTCTAATCCCCAGCAGAAAGGGGATCATAAGCTGAAAAGAATTGATAGCCAAGAGAATCAACGGCAAAGAGTCCCATCGGTAACACTCCAATCCCCAGTTGAGAGAAATAAAATGAGAGAGTCTTATCGGTGAAAACCTTCACATGCACCATAAGGCGACGAAAGTTGAGAGAAAAAAAATGAGAGAGTCTTATCGGTGAAAACCATCACAGGCACCATAAGGCGACGGGAGTTGAGAGAAATGAGAGAGTCTTATTAGTGAAAACCCCTCGAAGGGCACTATGAGGCGACAAGGAGTTAAAAAGGGGCAAACAAGATAAGATTGACGGAAAGGATCCGTCGAGGCATCAAGAAGAACAAGATGTTGGTTCGGCAAAAGAGTTGGGTTACGGGGCCTTTGAAATGCAAAGTAAGGCCATCAGAAAGGTTGATTGATATAAATAGAATGGTGTGGTTAATCTAGAATGCACGACATGATCATTGGGATCGGTTATACCGTTCAGATAAGTTCTTTTCCTTTTTCTTCTCCCCAGTTGTTCAGAAAGAGTTTTCTTTTTTCTATCTCTTGAAGTCGTCATTTTTCATTTCTTTATTTAAATATTTTTTAATGATAGTCTGTTTTTGAGAAGGATTTTCAGAGCTTACTACCAGTTTCCAATATGGAGCGAAGTAAATGTGGATAAGACAAGCCGAAGATAATACAATGAGATGAGAAAGACGTCATTATAAGACCAAATGATGGATTGGTCTAAGATTTCGGAAAGTATGAAGTAAAAGTGGAAAACAACAATTGCGCAGTTTGCGAATAAAGAATCGACAGGAAGGTCAGAAGTTGTCGGCCAAGTTTTCAAAATGGTCGGACGACACAAAGTAGGGAAAGAAGGAAAAAAAAACCGTCCCCCAGGAGGAATATGATCCCCAGCAGGAATATCGTCCCCAAAAAATAATATCATCCCCAGCAAGTTTGATAGTGCAATGGAACGCAGAGCAGAGAAAGGAGAAAGGGAAAACCATCCCCAGCAGGAGTGGCACGACCACTCACCACGTTTTAAACTAACAAAATTTTCTTTGATTTGAAACAGTAAAGAAAATGTTATTGATGGCAGAAAGACATACCACAAAGAAGATTATTAAACTGGGGCAGAAAATTTTCTTCCATGTTTGAAAATTTTCTTGAAATCGGGTATCCATCGGAGGAACGAGGAAAGCAATTCCAGTTTTAAGGAAAAGAAAGACAACAAGTTTCGAAGAAAGCAGTTGCGGAGGAGGACAATACAAGTTTCGGAGAAGGTAGTTGTAAAGGAGGATAACACAAATTAAGGAAGGAAGTTTTGAAGGAAGGTGAATCAAATTTCAAAGGGAAATGGTTGAGGAAGCAAGGGAAGAAAAATGTCGATAAAACACAGTTATAGTTGAAGTCAGGAGCTTGCCTGGAGAATGGAGGCGTTATCATTTTTAAGTTGTTGAAGTCAGGAGTCCGCCTGGAGAACGGAGGCGTTATCATTTTAAATTGCTGAAGTCAGGAGCCCGCTGGAGAATGAAGCGTTATCATTTTAAATTGTTGAAGTCAGGAGCCCACCTGGAGAATGGAGGTGTTATCATTTTAAGTTATTGAAGTCAGGAGCCCGCCTGGAGAATGGAGGCGTTATCATTTTAAGTTGTTGAAGTCAGGAGCCCGCCTGGAGAATGGAGGCGTTATCATTTTAAGTTGTTGAAGTCAGGAGCCTGCCTGCAGAACAGAGGCGTTATCGTTTTAAGTTATTGAAGTCAGGAGCCTGTCTGGAGAATGAAGGTGTTATTTTTAAGTTGTTGTTGAGGTCAAGAGCCCGCCTGGAGAATGGAGGTATTATTTTTAAGTTGTTATTGAAGTCAGGAGCCCGCCTGGAGAACGGAGGCGTTATCATTTTAAGTTATTGAAGTTAGAAGCCCGCTTGGAGAAAGGAGGTGTTATTTTTTAAGTTGTTGTTGAAGTCAGGAGCCCGCCTGGAGAATGGAGGCGTTATCATTTTAAGTTGTCGAAGTCAGGAGCCCGCCTGGAGAACGGAGGCATTATCATTTTAAATTGTTGAAGTCAGGAGCCTACCTGGAGAACGGAGGCGTTATCATTTTATGTTATAGAAGTCAGGAGCCCACTTGGAGAATGAAGGTGTTATTTTTAAGTTGTTATTGAAGTCAGAAGCCCGTCTGGAGAACGTAGGCGTTATCATTTTAAGTTATTGAAGTCAGGAGCCCGCCTGGAGAATGGAGGTGTTATTTTTTAAGTTGTTATTGAAGTCAGGAGCCCGCTTGGAGAATGGAGGTGTTATTTTTTAAGTTGTTGTTGAAGTTAGGAGACCGTCTTGAGAACGGAGGCGTACCTTTTTAAGTCAGAAGTTAGGAGCCTGCCTGGAGAACGGAGGCGTTATCATTTTAAAGTTGTTGAAGTCAGGAGCCCGCCTGGAGAACAGAGGCGTTATCATTTTAAAGTTGTTGAAGTTAGGAGCCCGCCTGGAGAACAGAGATGTTATTTTTAAGCAATTGTTGAAGTCAGGAGCCCGCCTGTAGAACAGAGATTCACAACAAAAAATCAGAGGAATAAAATTCAAGTTTAGAAATCAGAAGGAAGGTAACATTGGTCAAAAGAAGGCAGTTTAATTTTCGAAGGAAAGAATAGTTCGAGCTTGAGGAAGCGAATTGTACAAGTCAAGTAAAAAATAGAGAAACATCAGAGGAAACACAAGTCAACAAGACCACAAGGCAATAAGAAACACAAGAGCAAGTGGGAAGATCTAGATAAGATTTTGTAATTCATAGACTATAGTTTAGTTTAGCTTCTTATTTTCTTTTGACACGGTGTGATAAGGAGGACAGTAAGAAGTAGCAACAGCGGCAACATCAGCGACAGTAAACACAACTTCACGGTAGTCCCAGCTACTAAAACTTTCCGAATTACATTGACCTAATTCCTTTTTAGCCAAGGATATGTGGGAGACCTTTTGAAGCAAAGGTTCGGTCAAATCTTTTCAAAATGCTTCACACAGAGTATTCAAACGGGCAAAAATCGCTCGTATCCGCTCACTTTATCTTTGCAAGAAAACTCATCGTGTTTACGGGAAAAGAGGGGCAGCTGTGAGCACGTGATTTTTGCCTCACATGAATTACTCCCACAAAATCAAAACAAAAATTGTCTGTTTTATTGTGTGCATTTTGTGAATTTTTCGTGATATTTTTAGTAATTGTTTGCGTTTGTGTGTGCATGTTTATTTGTTTAAATTAATGAAAATACAAAAATATGTCGCATTTGCATTTAGGATTTAATTCTACAATTGTGAGTAATTAAGTTTGTTTTACAAAATGAAAAAAAATCACAAAAATAATATACTTTGCATGTTTAGAGTTTAAAGTCAAATTGAGTGATTTCTCTTTTTAAAAATTGGTATTTAGTTGTGTATGATAATTATTAATTAGAACAAAGTAGTATTTTAAGTTGATTAGGATTTATGATTTAATTTAGGAGATATTATTATTAATTTTGGAAATAATTAGAAAATAAAAGAAGAGAATAATTAAAAGAAAGTTAAATTGGGCCTGAATCAGGAATTAACTTCCCAATCCAGGCCAAATTTGCACAAAAATACCCCAGCCCAGGCCCAATCAACGCCCTATCCGGTCAAGCTTTTCGTTTCAACCAAACGACACCGTTTAGGCATCTCAAATCTGGACCCTTGAATTAAACTGATCGAACAGACCCGTTCAACTCCCACATCAATGAAACGACATCGTTTAGGTGGCTTGATCTGAGCTGTTTGAAGTCGTTCATCCAACGATCGAAATCCTTCCCCACAACCCGACCCATTTGTCCCCGGATCGACCCAGTCCCCCTCGAAGACCAAACAACATTGTTTCTCATTAGTGAAGTGATCCGGGCCGTTGATCTTAATTTATCCAACGGCCAGGATCAAATCCCCAACCCAGTATATATTCCTAAACCCTACCCTTCCCCCTCCAGACCCCCCCGCACCTCATCGTCTCTAAGCCCTTAGAGACCAAACGTACCTCCGCCTTCCCCCACCATGCTCCGCACACCGGAAATCACCTCACAGCGGTTACAGTGGTCCAACCCCTCCCAAATTTACACCACTGAACCCCCACAACCTTACCATTCCAACCATCCTATCAGTTTTCCTAGAATCTCAACGTATCTCTTCGAATATTAGATCGAAGAAATCAACTCGACCCTAGGTCATATGTGTGACACCAAATTAACACCATACCACCACTGGACCTCCCTCCCCACTAAAATGACATTGGTTTCCCTCGAATCCCAATCCCCCTCCTCAAATTTCAATTTTTAGCCAAGAACCCTAGCGCCGCCACAAGATCCTTTGGTGGCGGCACCAAACCTAAACCCTCCCCAAGTCACACCCCTGAACCTCTAGACTACCCTCGTCCCAAATGCCATGAGGTTTCAGCTCGAATAGAGCTGGAATTTGTCGAATGTTAAATCAACTGGACGAGACCTAAAGAGCCAAAACCTGGACCCTGACCGAGTAAAAAGGAAATTTGAGGCTCTTAATCGACCTTAGTCGAGTGTTTTCAGTCGATAACACTCGATTAAGGTCCGTTTGGACCTCAAAAGGTCGAATCGAAGTTTCAGATAAGCACTGGGCAGAGTTTAGCCTGAAATCCTGAGGTATGTCCTTTTCGTTACCTTCTCTTTTGTTGTTTCTTTGTTTGTCTGATTAGTTTCGTCTTTTCAATTATTTTTCTCCCTTCTCCATTGGAATTTTCTTGGTACAGTTTTATTCTATCGATTAACATGTGGTTAAAAGTTTCGTCGATTAATCCATCTTGTTTGTAGTTCAGTAATTCTCATCCAGTTGTTTGGTGTCGATTTGTTTTGATTTCAGTCTCAGGGCTCAGTTCAGTATATACAGTGTTTCATTCATCTTTGTTTAGTCGTAATTTAGCATTGTGTTAGTATATTTGTACCAATCGTAATCAATCCAACCTTAGTAGCCCAATGTATGTTGCTTTTGAATCCTTGGTTCTTATTTGGATACTATTTGATCTAATCTGAATGGAAGCTTTAATTGATGTTGATAAATTGAGTCCAAATGTTTGTTCTGATTGAATACAACCTTACTGAGTTATCCTAATGTGATTGATTAGCAATTTACCTAGTTTCCCTTATTAGGTGAGTTGGTTATAGCTGCTGTAGTTTAGTTGATTGACTAGGGAGATTGGGGAAAGGCAGTAGTTCAGTGGATTAACAGGGGATTTCAGGGATAATTCAGGGATTAATTTGAATTTGAAAAGGGGGTTGCTAAAAGGATTGAATTGAGACAAGTGTTAGTGGGTTTGGAAAAGTTAAAAGACAATGTTAAGTGAGATTAAAATAGTTAAAAGATACTAGTAGTGGAAGACTACTTTCTGATTTTAAGGGTTGAAATAAGTTAGTTAATTGTTCACTAGTTGCCTAAAACCAGGAGAAAAAGAGTTTGAGAGGATATATAATAAAGGGATACATTCTGAAAGAGGGAGAGTTTTTTTTTAGGAGACATTCTGACAGACTCACACACATACATTCCAAAAATCTGAGAGCTTGAGGGATCACATAAATAATGAAAGACACACATATACTGAAAGACACACAGGCACAAGGATCTATGTAGAGATAGACTGAGAGAGATTTTTTTTGAGAGTTGAAAAGGCAGTCAGTTTTGGAGAGTCTGGAGAGTTGAAAGAGAAAGATTATTGTTCCATTGCCTCTTCTCGCATCATTTCTGGTTGTTTGCATTTCAGCTTCTGGGTTCAAACTTGAGTTTTGGTATTGTTTTGGGTTGTTCCATTGACCCTGCTTGGTTTTCAAACTCTTCTGGGCTTTAAACTTGATTGAGTTGCTGCTTTGGACTGCTTGTGTTTGCTGAATCTCAGTTGATTACCTACTGCTGACTTCTTCTAGTTCTTCTGTTCTGTTTAAAAATCTAGGTACACTTTTGAATTACCTTGATGTAACTTTGAGTTGAGATTGAAATGGAAGTGCTCACCAGATTTAAGCTCATTTGGATGCTGTCCATTGTTTATAATTTGATAGTTGTTAGTTAAATAAATGTAGTCAAATGTTTACCATTTGTTTTTGTCTTATTAGAACACTTGTTTGAACTATATGATTTATAATGGACTATAATATGACTATTTAGATTGTTATTTGATCAACTACAAAATGCCCGAGTTTAATAGTTTGGTTAAATTGAAGTTAGTTTCATGTTATCTGTTAAATAAAAATAGGAGTTGGTTGCCCAGATTAATTAGAACATAGATAACAGGACACTGTAAGTAGTGAGCACTGTTTTAGACTTTTGAATTTTCGAGCTGTATTGGACCACTGATATATCCTAGCTTAATGTAATCTTACGGATGGTATTTAGGTGCAATTGAGCGTTTAAATAAATAAATACTTAAACAGAGTTTCAGATTTGACTTGGGTTGGTTGTCATTTCATATAAAAAAATAAAAATGGCTTAAAATACAAACATCAGGGAAAATAATTTGAATAATACGCAACATTCACAAGTTAAACTGCAATTAGAAATTGTTTGGGTTACATGCCGAGTTTGAGATCAGGTTGCTCACAACCTTAATGGATAGTAGGGAATTCAAAATTTGAACTAATATCAGAAGTTGTTTAGGCCAGACATCGAATCTAAATTCGATTATTTCTTCATTCATGGCTATCGTTTCACGTGTAGATCAGTTGATTGGTATAAAGGTGTTTCTTTTGGTTCATTTGCTGAAAGCCTGTTGAATAATTTTACCCGCTTAATTAGTTCTAATTTTAGCTTATTTTCAGTTTGGGCCTTTAAAACAGGACCTCCCTCATCTAGGCTATTAGGATTCTTTAGTTTGGGCTTTGAGTTAGGTAGCGGGTTTAAATTAAAATGTCCTTCCTTTTGTTTGGGCTCGGACTTGAACTAGAAACCCGACCTTATAATATTAAGTAATGAGGGCCTTCTCTTTATTTCTTTTAGAGACAAATAATATAGAAAAAACTTAGTTTACTTTAGGATGGGCCTTTAAATAAAAATGAGACGAGCTTCGCCAAATAAAATGCACAATTTGCGGGACCTTCAATATATGTATATATTAAATACTTAGATTCCCGGATGGGCCGTTTAGTGAATTTCACGGTTTTCCTCGAAGATAATAACACATTAGAATCTTTAGGCTTGGTTTTAATGATTTTACCTTCTTAAACTCGG
Source organism: Nicotiana glauca (assembly GCA_026770625.1). Lineage (NCBI taxonomy): Eukaryota > Viridiplantae > Streptophyta > Magnoliopsida > Solanales > Solanaceae > Nicotiana > Nicotiana glauca. The sequence continues at coordinate 105,574 of MU676690.1, read as the reverse complement.
GTGCACATTTATGTGACCCAAATCCAAATCTCAACAAAGTCGAAATATGTCAATAACCACGGGTACATTGATGTGACGTGGTTTGAGACGTGTTTTCACGATGTTATATTTATCATTACAAATAATAATAAAAGTGGTTCAAAGTTAAAAGCACATAGGCAAAAACATTTTTTTAAAATCAGATAATTTAGCCAAATATAGCAGTTGAGCGACCGTGCTAGAACCACGGAACTCGGGAATGCCTAACCCCTTCTCCCGGGTTAACAGAATTCCTTACCCGGATTTCTGGTTCGCAGACTGTAATACATAGCCAAACCCTTTCCTCTATTCGGGATTCAAATAGGTGACTTGGGACACCATAAATCTCCCAAGTGGCGACTCTGAATCTCTTAATAAACGAATCCCGTTTCGATTGCCCTTTAATTGGAAAAACTCCCTTTTATTACACCCTTTCGGGGGTGTAGTAGGTAAAAAGGAGGTGTGACAGCTCTGGCGACTCTGCTGGGGATGGAAAACCCAGAACTTCTTGTTCAGGGTTCAGAATTCGAGCTTAGAATAATTGCTGTGTTTGGCTTTATCTGATTTTGCTACATGATCTGTGCTTAATGTGCTAATTGACTGCTTTTACCGCTTCGATATTCCGTGAACTGTATATAAACTATGTCGAAACCCTTCCCTTCTCACCTTCGGGGATGTGCTTACTGGTTGAGACTCCCTATTCTGTTAGTGTGATACCTTGAAATAAAAAGAGGCTCGGACAAGTTACAAAGCCGAACGATCTTGCGGGTCCCCGGTACGTAGCCCCCTCCGCGACTTGAGTTGTCCGCTCAGGTACACAGTCTAGGATACATACCCAGGTTCTGAACTTAGAATAACTTGACTTCATGCCGGATCCCTAGTAGAAACGCTTATTTGCATCATGTTGCATTTGACTTAGGGGACTCAACACAGGGGTTGGGTCCGTCTAGGATAGGCAACCTGAAATGAACAGACCATCCTGCTGCATCCTGTTTGTTTTATGCATTTATTTGCTTCAGACTTGCATGCTGACTGGCTTATGAAAATCGGAAATATTGAAAAATGGAAAAAAAGAGAGAAAAATAACAGTATAGAGAGATAACTACTTAGTTTTAGAAAAATAACCAATGTCAAAATAGTGTCGAAACTCTGTCAAATTTTTGAGAAAAAATGAAAAAATGGGAAAAGAATTTTCGTTTTCAAAAAAAGAAATATGGTTTGTTTTATCAGTCAAGAAAAAAAAACCAAAGAGTTTTATTAGTTTGTTGAAAAGAAAATACAAAAAGAGAATTGTTTTCCGAAATGGTGTATTTGTCAATGAAAGAGAGTCTTGTTTTCTTTGCCCGAACTACGCATGTTTGATTCTCACCGGATGTGAGATACGTAGGCAATCCTAATCAGGTCCAACTTCCCCTATTGCAAAAATAACCAAAATGTCAAAAAATTTAATTTCTCGTCTTAAATAAGTTGGGTGATGCGGTTTTTGTCGAAAATAGCCAAATATTCCCGAAAGGGACGCCGGAAGGCTGACTTTGCGTAAACGGCCACTTGGGACATTTTTTAGAGTTTTGGCCGGTTGACCCACACGGCCTTAAATTTTTTGTCTACGAAGTGCTGAAAGGCCGTGTTCGGAAAACCGAGTTTTTCTTTTTAAATTTGGAAAAAGGAAAATTACTTTTGCTTTGAGTCAAATAATGTTTTGCTTCTTGCTTAATCACCTTAATAAATGTGCAAAATGAGCACGAGCCAGAATTCACCCGAAGCCCTTATAAACAAGATCCCGTTAGTGTTACACATGTGGTAGAATGACTTGGGCAAATCAGGGCAAGACATGATCAAGTTGTACTTAGGAGGCCTTACTGGGTTACTGAAGATTAATCCGAGAGGGGACATCATAAAGGCATTAATTCCATTCTGGGACCCAGCACACAATGTATTTCACTTCTCAGATTTCGAGCTCGCGCCGACATTGGAAGAGATAGCAGGGTACATCGGGGGTCCCAAAATTCCTTTGAAAAAATAGTACTTGATAGCTCCAAGGGCTGTAACCATACATAAGTTCTTAGACACTCTTAAGATACGCAGAACGGTCCACAACCCAGATTTGGCAAAGGGCTTTTGTACTCTGACATTCATATACGACAGATACGGTCATATCGGAGGGTTCGACAATCTAGAGAGCAGAATCTGTAGCAAGGACAACCTCCTGAAATGGGAAGAGCATAGGTGTATTGCATTTATGGTGGCCTTTCTGGTGTTTCCTAGAAAAAATGGAAAATTGATATACAAGTCACCGGGGTCATCAATACTTTGCTCACTCAGGATAACAGCACTCTGTCACCCATGATAATAGCCGACATCTTCCGTGCTCTTACTGCTTGCAAAGCCGGAGGATATTTCTTTGAGGGTTGCAATGTATTGCTGCAAATGTGGATGATTGAACATTTATGTCATCGCCCTCAATTTATGAGCTATGGGTCATCGAAGAAGACATGTATAGAAGAGTTTTCTACAAGGGTCGACGGGATTAGTTTGCCAAAAGGGGTCACCGAATGGGTAGCACGCCTGCGTTCTGTCACCGCAAGCCAGATAGAATGGACATTTGGGTGGCTATCTGTGGATGAAGTCATATATATGTCAGCCACGGGATCTCATTTACTGTTGATGGGTCTCCAAAGTATCCAACCATATGCCCCTTACCGAGTCTTGAGGAAGTTGGGTCGGTGCCAAATAGTCCCAAAGAATGAAGATCTCAGCAGCCAGGTAGTCGAAATTGGGCCTAATGGGCAGTTCCCCGAAGCGGTCGTTCGCAAAATTTGGAATGAATGTCAAACCTTGAAAGTAAATACTTGTGTAAGGGATAGGTCCAAAGGCGAAGTGTTGCCGTGATACATTGCTTGGTATAGAAGAGAATTTGGGTTCGAAAGGCCGGCTAAAAGACCTCACCTTCAGGAGTTTGTCGAGTCTTCACAAGAGCATTAGGATTGGTTAGCAAAAGAAAAAGGCTACCGGACAGAAATAGGCAAGCTGAAACAACAGATTAGGGACCTGAAATTCGAAAATAGCATGCAAGTTGCTGTCGACAAGGGAGAAAAGAAAAAATTGGCCCAAGAATATGAAACTCTCAAGGCCCAAATCCGATAGATGAGAATAGATGCTGATAACCAACAGAGAAGTCAGTCCGATGAAAGGTTGATAAGTGGATTGAAAAAGCAAATCTTTAAATGCCAAAAGGGATTGGAAAGATCTGAAGCTAGACTGGCAACGATCCAACCCAAATGGGCAAGAGGTACAGAAGAGCGGGCACAGCGTATGCGGCAGATGAAGAGAGACTATGAGGGGAACATCACTATGTTGAGAGAAACACTGTCTACCCTCAAAGAACGGGTCTTCAGACAGGCTAGAGACTCCAGAGCTGATAGAAAACGCTGTTATGACTTCATGTCACAGATGGAGAAACAGATGCATGAATTTCAAGATCAACTCTTTCGCAACGCTCAGGTGCTGAGGACGCGAAACCAACAGATAGAGCGTTTACTTCGAGAAAAAGATAGAATCAGGGAAAGAATCGAAGATATCAGGCACTACATCACCAGGAAGTGCCTAGCATGTGAGGATATGACCTATACCACCTTATTTGCTGCGATAATGATTTATGTCCACCAGATCATGGAAGAGTTGAAAGGGTTGCAAAGGGTTCTTGCACAAAGGTCCGCGGCAAGGCCGAACGATGTCTCGCGGACCCCAGGAAATTTTAGAGCATTGGAGTGATGTCTTGAGTCTGTACTTTTGGGTTTTTAGGAGTCTAGTTTTAAAATCACAGTGTTCAAGTTTTTGATCATGTTTTTTAGTCAAGTATTTTCTTAGTTAGAGTTTGTTGTTGAAATTTTGAAATGTTTTAAATAATGTTTGTAATCAAAGAAGTTTGTTATAAAAATCCTGAAAATTTTGTCACATCTTTATTTGCGAGAACTACGCTCGGTCTGATTCATGCGGGGTCATGATACGTAGGCAATCTACATAAGATTCGACCACCGCTTGAAAGAAAGAAAAGAAAAGAAAAGAAAAAGTAAATAAAACAAAAGAGGGGCACTACTGTTAAAAGGCGGAATGACGCATGCAATCGAAGCGAATGACATGATAAAAATGGTTAAACTGCCTAGGTGCATTGCATCCCAACATGCGATTACCTATTTGTTAAACTCTAAAAAACTAACAAGTTTGTTGTTCTTCCAAAAATTTCAAGCAGTTAGTTTACTTAGAGCGTACTGGCACAACACCACTATCAGACCAGATCAAAGGGACCGATACCAGAAATAATGTCTAGCCCTGATAGAGAAGGAAACATTGAGGTAGAAGAGGTAGACGTACAAGCAATGAAAGATGAGGTGTACAAATTGAAACAGCAGATGGCCGAGATGTACCAAGCTTGGACAAGTGGTCATCCAACACCACCCTATCCTGCTAATCCCACTTTTCTCTCGACACCCGCACAATCGCCAGAACAGTTTGTTTTGGACTCATCGCTCAACTTTCCTACATATCAATAGCACCACACAACCGCCTCTCGGACACCCCAAATGCCAAAAACAAACCCATACCCTCCACCACCAATTACCCCCATTTTCGTGGCATCTCCACCGGCCACACTCCACAGGTCTTCCAGGAGCCTATGTTCCAAACTCAGGATCATCAGTATTATCCTCCAGAACCCACCTTCAAAGCACTCGAACCTTACCCGTTCCCCCTTCAGCTTGACAACCCGGCAACGCCCGAAAAGCAGAATAAGAACCCAGAGCAGGAAGAAATGGTTTGGAAAGTAAAGATCCTGGAGCAATCTTTCCGAAATATGCAGGGTCTGGGTGGCCAAGTCAGCGTGGCGTATAAGGATTTATGTTTGTTTCCAGATGTTCAGCTGCCAGCCGGGTTCAAGATGCCTAAGTTCAATTTGTATGATGGACATGGTGATCCAGTGGCACATTTGCGAGGATTTTGCAGTAAGATAAGAGGGGCAGGCGAAAAAGATGAGTTGTTGATGGCGTACTTCAGCCAGAGTTTGAGCGGGTCTGCATTGGAATGGTATACACGACAGGACCATGGTAGATGCTACACCTGGGATGACTTGGCCCAAGCATTCACCGGCCACTTCCAGTACAATCTACAAATCATTCCAGATCGTCTGTCGTTGATAAAATTGGAGAAGAAACCTGGGGAGAGTTTCAGGGAGTACGGGTTCCGTTGGAGAGAACAGGCCGCTTGGGTCGATCCCCCAATGAAGGAAGGAGATATGGTCGATTACTTTCTGCAAGCTTTGGAGCCAACTTACTTTGGTCACTTGGTGACGGCGATTGGCAAATCGTTCAATGAGGTTGTGAAAATGGGCGGTATGATCGAAAAGGGACTCAAGTCTAATAAAATAATGAGTTACTCGACAATCAAAGCCACCACTCAGTCTATCAAAAGCGGCACTGGAGGTGCGCTTGGGAAGAAGAGGAAAGAAGACATCGCAACGGTGGAGTCCAGAGCGTGGTTCGGACCTAGAGGCCCTTCACCCTACTACAACCAACCACAACCCCACCAAAAAAATTACTCCCATACTCCATATAGCCACCCACAACACTACTACCCTCATCCCGAACCCAATTTTTCTGTTCACCATGCTCAAGCATACAACCAACCTCTACCTCACAACCAATGGCGTGCGCCGGCCCTACAAAGTAACTACCCACCTCCAAGAGCATACAGAAATCCCCCTGGTACAAGTTTTCGTCCGAACCAAACCTTTAGGAATGATAGGGTGCAGAAGCCAAGGACGTTCACTCCATTGGGAGAGTCCTACACCAATCTGTTCCACCGACTAAAGCAGCTGGGATTGTTGAATCCGGTTGAGGCTAAATTGGCAAATCCCCCTCCGAAGAATCTTGATCACTTGGTGAGTTATGAGTACTGCTTAGGAGCCCCTGGTCATGACACAGAGAAATGCTGGAAGCTAAAAACAGCCATTCAAGAGCTTATCGACACTTGTCGGATTGAGGTGAAAACCCCGGAAGGACCCAACATCAACCAGAATCCACTCCCAGTCCATCACAATACCAATGTGACCGAGTTGGTACAAACAGAAGGAGAGTCTAAAAAACCCTCTCAAACAGTAATGATGATCAGGTCGAGTGAAAGTAGGCCGACAAAAGGGCCAATGGACGATAAGCCGTTAATCAACGAGATGGAGGTGCACAATGAACCAGTGATGGTGAAGGGGTCCACAAGCAAAGTATTGGTAAAACGAGAGGAGGCAAAGGTGATTGTGCCGGGAGCAACAAACAGACCTATCCTGATTGTAGAAGGTGCTCGAATAGATCCCGTCATCATCAAGCTAACAGTTCAGTTGCCGATGGTTGACAAAAAAGCCATCCCATGGAGCTATGAGCGAGTGACGGTGACCTATAAAGGAAAAGAGATCAAAAAGGAGGTTTGTAAGGCCCAGGGGTTAACCCGCTCAGGAAGATGTTTCATTCCTGCAGAATTAAAAAAGGCCAACCCAGCAACAATAAAGAAACCTGTGACCGAAGAGGAAGAAAAAGATTTTTTAAAGAAAACGAAGTTGCATGACTATTCCATCATAGAGCAGCTCAAGAAAATGCCAGCTCGAATCTCTTTACTGTCATTGCTGATCCATTCTGATGAACATCAGCAGGCCTTGATGAAAATCCTGAATGAGGCCCATGTACCTGATAAGATCTCCGTCAATCACTTGGAAAAGATCGCAAATAGGATATTCGAGGTAAACAGGGTTACCTTCGCTGATGAGGAGTTACCCGACGAAGGTACCAAGCATAATAGGGCCCTCTATGTTACAGCTAAATGCGAGGAAACTGTGGTTACCCGAGCTTTGGTTGACAATGGGTATAGTGAGAACATTTGTCCCCTCTCTTCATTGAACAAACTGAAAGTGGATAGCGACAGAATCCGCAAGAACAACGTTTGCGTTCGGGGGTTCGACGGCGGGGGTAAAGAATTGGTTGGCGATATAGTGCTAGAATTAACAATTGGGCATGTGGAATTCACCATGGAATTCCAAGTGTTAGATATGGCAGTCTCCTACAACCTTTTGTTGGGACGACCCTGGATTCATGCTGCAAAGGCGGTTCCATCTACCCTGCATCAAGTGGTTAAGTTTGAGTGGGACCGATAAGAGATTGTGGTTTATGGCGAGGACAATCTGCGTTCCCAAAGTGACACCGTTATACCCTTTGTTGAGGTAGAGGATGGTGTCGGGCCGTGGTTATACCAAGTTTGTGACACAATGTCGGTCAAGAAAATTCCGGAGGGGGAACATATTCAGAACGCAAAGATAAGCTCCGCATATATCATGGTAGCCTGTGAAATGTTAGGACACGGTTTTGTGCCCGGTAAAGGCTTGGGGGCATCTCTTCAAGGTATTGTACAACCAGTATCTTTACCGGAAAATATGGGAACCTTCGGTTTGGGGTTCAAACCTACAGCTGCAGACATCAGAAGAGCTAAGAAGAAGAAGCAAAAGGCATAGGTCCTTCCAAAGCCAATCCCGCGCCTGTCCAGATCTTTCGTCAGGCCTAGTATTAGAAAGCAGCTGACCTAAAAAGTTCTTGGGTCGTTGATTGGTGCAGATGGAGATCTGGATAAAGGATTCAAAAAGTTATTTGCCAAGGTTAATGTGATAGAAGCTGGGGAAGGGTACAACAAGGCAGATGTGCAGTTCGTAGGACCAAAGGCAAAGGTCAATAATTGGAGGGCTATTCCTCTTCCCACTCGGAGGGAGTCTTGGTAGTTGGCTATGATTTTCTTTCTTGTTGGTCTGGATTATTCTAGGGTTGTAATCCAGATTTCTTTTTATCTTTGTATGCAAAACCTTGTTATCCCGTACTTCAATAAAATGAAAGTTTGTTTTTCTTTATTCCTTATTTTATTTTATTTTAATGTTATTTTTCTTCTTTCCTGTATAGTACACTTTATACTAATCCTAATGACATGGCACGCATAAGGAATCCATAACCCAGTCTAGAAAATCAATCTGACTCCGAAATGATAGTACAAGAAGTAGATTATGAGTCGGAATACGATGAGGATGAAGCCTTCGAAGAGATTAGTAGGGAGCTAAGTCAATTTGAAGAAAAACCTAGACCCAACTTAAATGACACGGAAGCCGTCAATCTAGGGGACGCAGATAACATCAAGGAAACTAAAATAAGCGTCCACATTGAACCAAACATCAGGGAAGAATTAATCAGAACACTTATTGAATTCAAAGACATTTTTGCATGGTCATATGATGACATGCCGGGTCTAAGCACCAATTTAGTGGTTCACAAATTGCCCACTGACCTGGTATTCCCTCCCATCAAGCAAAATTGAGGAAATTCAAAACTGACATGAGTGTGAAGATTAAGGAAGAGATAACCAAACAGCTGGAAGCAAAGGTTATCCGGGTCACTCGGCATCCTGATTGGTTGGCCAATGTAGTGCCAGTGCCGAAGAAGGATGGGAAAATCAGGGTGTGCGTCGATTATCGTAATCTGAACAAAGCTAGCCCAAAAGACAACTTTCCATTACCCAACATCCACATTTTGATCGATAATTGTGCCAAACGTGAAATTGGATCTTTCATGGATTGCTATGCTGGGTATCATCAGATTTTGATGGATGAAGAGGATACAGAGAAGACGACATACATCACACCATGGGGAACTTATTGCTACAGAGTAATGCCATTTGGTCTGAAGAACGCTGGGGCAACTTACATGAGGGCAATGACTACTGTGTTTCATGATATGATACACAAAGAAATTGAGGTGTACGTGGATGATGTGATCATTAAATCAAAGCAGCAGGTTAACCACATCGCAGATTTGAGGAAGTTCTTTCAGAGGCTCCACAGGTATGACCTTAAACTCAACCCTGCCAAGTGTGCATTTGGTGTTCCATTCGGAAAGTTGTTGGGGTTCGTAGTAAGTCGGCAAGGCATTGAGTTGGACCCATCAAAGATCAAATCCATCCAAGAGCTGCCACCCCCGAAGAATAAAACCGAAGTAATGAGTCTGTTGGGAAGGTTGAACTATATTAGCAGGTTTATTGCTGAACTCACAGCAACTTGTGAACCCATTTTCAAGCTACTAAAGAAGGATGCCGCGGTCGAATGGACTGAAGAATGTCAGGAGGCATTTGACCAGATAAAAGGGTATTTATCAAATCCACCTGTGTTGGTTCCGCCAGAACCGAGGAGACCGTTGATTCTTTATTTAACGGTCCTGGATAATTCATTTAGTTGTGTATTAGGTCAGCATGACATCACCGGCAGGAAGGAGCAAGCCATCTATTATCTCAGCAAGAATTTTACAGTCTATGAGGTTAAGTACACTCAACTTTAGAAGACATGTTGCGCCCTAACTTGGGTGGCGCAGAAATTGAAGCATTATTTGTCATCCTATACTACTTACCTTATTTCACGTTTGGATCCATTGAAGTATATTTTCCAGAAACCTATGCCCACAGGGAGATTTGTGAAATGGCAAATATTACTCACGGAGTTTGACATTGTCTACGTGACAAGAACTGCAATGAAAGCCCAAACACTGGCCGATCACTTGGCTGAGAATCCTGTTGATGAAGAATTCGAGCCATTGAGGACATATTTTCCTAATGAAGAAGTGATGCATATCGATGAGTTGGAATTGACTGAGGAACCAGGATGGAAGCTTTTCTTTGATGGAGCTGCAAATGCGAAGGGAGTTGGAATAGGAGCGGTACTTATTTTTGAAATAGGACATCATTATCATGTTACGGCTCAACTACATTTCTATTGTACGAACAACATGGCTGAGTATGAGGCATGCATTTTGGGCTTACGGTTTGCTGTGGACATGAATGTCCCGGACGTTTTGGTCTTGGGAGACTCGGACCTCCTGGTACATCAAATTCAAGGTGAATGGGAAACACGAGATCTGAAACTCATACCATATAGACAATGTTTGCATGATCTGTGTCAACGGTTTCGATCAGTGGAGTTTAGGCATATCCCTAGAGTTCATAATGAGGTTGCCGACGCTTTGGCCACCTTAGCATCAATGTTGCACCATCCAGATAAAATTTATGTGGATCCGTTGCATATTAAGGTTCGTGATCAGCATGCTTATTGTAACATGATAGAGGAAGAACTGGATGGCGAACCATTGTTCCACGATGTCAAGGAGTACCTCAGGATGGGGATATACCGGGGCAGGCCACAGGAGATCAAAGGAGAGCCATTCGACGGTTGGAAAATGGATTTTTCCTCAGTGGAGGAGTGTTGTACAAAAGAACACCGGACTTGGGGTTGCTAAGATGTATAGATGCTAATCAAGCCACGATAGTTATGGCAGAGGTGCATTCCGGAGTTTGTGGACCACATATGAGTGGGTATGTGTTGGCAAAGAAGATTCTTTGAGCGGGGTATTATTGGCTCACCATGGAGCGAGATTGTATCAGTTTCATACGTAGGTGTCATCAGTGTCAGATACACGGAGATTTGATTCATTCTCCGCCGACAGAATTGCACACAATGTCAGCACCATGGCCCTTTGTTGCATGGGGCATGGATGTCATTGGACCTACAGAGCCGGCAACTTCCAACGGTCATAGGTTCATTCTGGTGGCCATCGACTATTTCACCAAGTGGGTTGAAGCTAAAACTTTCAAGTCGGTAACCAAGAAAGCAGAGGTGGATTTTGTTCATTCCCATATCATCTGTAGATTTGGGATCCCAAAGGTGATCATCACGGATAATGGTGCTAATCTTAACAGCAATTTGATGAAAGAAGTATGTCAACAGTTTAAGATTACACACCGTAATTACACCCCGTATCGTCCCAAAGCGAATGGAGCGGTTGAGGTAGCCAACAAGAATATTAAGAAGATATTGAGGAGAATGGTAGAAGGGTCCAGACAATGGCATGAAAAGTTACCATTTGCATTGTTGGGTTATCGCACTACTGTTCATACTTCAGTAGGTGCAACTCCTTATTTGTTGGTATACGGAATTGAAGCAGTAATCCCGGCAGAAGTTGAAATTCTGTCTCTTCGAATTGTTGCTGAGGCTGAGATTGATGATGAGGAGTGGGTCAAAACCCGCTTGGAGCAGTTGAGCTTAATTGATGAAAAACGATTGGCAGCACTATGTCATGGCCAATTGTATCAAAAGAGGATGGAGAGAGAATAGAATAGGAAGGTGCATCCCAGGAAGTATGAAGTGGGGCAACAAGTGTTAAAATGAATCCTTCCACATCAGGATGAAGCAAAGGGCAAGTTCGCCCCGAATTGGCAAGGGCCGTTTATTGTGACCAGAGTGTTGTCCAATGGTGCTTTATGTTTGACAGATATTGAAGGAAGATGCATAGACATGGCTATCAATTCTGACGCAGTCAAGAGATATTATGTATGATTTCTTTGATTGTAATTGTTGTTTGTTTGTATTTGGAATTGTATCGGAGAATGAAATAACGGAGGCAATTTTTTATACTATCCAAACACTTTAACCTTTGTTTCCCTTTTTGATCCTTATTCATTCTTTCATACCCCTCTTTTGGAATCAGTAATGAAATTCAAAAAAAATAAAAAATAATAATAATAATAATAATAATAATAATAATAACAAAAACAAAAGAAAAGTCACAAGAAAACAAAGGAATTAGAGTGAACTACGCTCGACCTGATTCCTCAAAGAGGATACGTAGGCGCCTCACGGCTCGGTCATAGTGTAACAGAAATAAAAAATCCCCAAGCAAGAAAACTGGGGCAGAAATTGTGTTTGTAATTTTGGGAAAGAAGTTTGATTCCAAGAGTTGTAATGTTTTACCCGTCAAAATTATTTTAAACTTTTTATACCCTTTTCTTTTAGCCATACACAAAAAAAACATATTAATGTCCGAAAAGACCTCCCGATCAGTATTCGAGAAGTGCCAAGTCGGGCAAATAGAAGTCAGGAATAACACTCTAATCCCAGCAGAAAGGGGATCATAAGCTGAAAAGAATTGATAGCCAAGAGAATCACCGGCAAAGAGTCCCATCGGTAACACTCCAATCCCCATTTGAGAGAAATAAAATGAGCGTCTTATCGGTGAAAACCTTCACAGGCACCATAAGGCGACGGAAGTTAAGAGAAATAAAATGAGAGAGTCTTATCGGTGAAAACCTTTACAGGCACCATAAGGCGACGAGAGTTGAGAGAAATGAGAGAGTCTTATTAGTGAAAACCCCTCGAAGGGCACTATGAGGCGACAAGGAGTTAAAAAGGAAAAATAAGATAAGATTGACAGAAAGGATCCGTCGAGGCATCAAGCAGAACAAAATGTTGGTCCGGCAAAAGAGTTGGGTTACGGGGCCTTTGAAATGCAAAGTAAGGCCATCAGAAAGGTTGATTGATATAAATAGACTGGGTTGGTTAATCTAGAATGCACGACATGATCATTGGGATCGGTTATACCGTTCAGATAAGTTCTTTTCCTTTTTCTTCTCCCCAGTTGTTCAGAAAGATTTTTCTTTTTTCTATCTCTTGAAGTCATCATTTTTCATTTCTTTGTTTAAAGATTTTTTAATGATAGTCTATTTTTGAGAAGGATTTTCAGAGCTTACTACCACTTTCCAATATGGAGCGAAGCAAATGTGGATAAGACAAGCCGAAGATAATACAACGAGATGAGAAAGACGTCATTATAAGACCAAATGATGGATTGGTCTAAGATTTCGGAAAGTATGGAGTAAAAGTGGAAAACAACAATTGCAAAGTTTGCGAATAAAGAATCGTCAGGAAGGTCGGAAGTTGTCGTCCAAGTTTTCAAAATGGTCGGACGACACAGAGTAGGGAAAGAAGGAAAGAAAAAAAAAATGTCCCCCAGGAGGAATATGATCCCCAGCAGGAATATCATCCCCAACAAATAATATCATCCCCAGCAAGTTTGATAGTGCAATGGAACGCAGAGAAGAGGAAGGAGAAAGGGAAAAAACATCCCCAGCAGGAGTGGCACGACCACTCACCACGTTTTAAACTAACAAAATTTTCTTTGATTTGAAACAGGTAAAGGAAATGTTATTGATGGCAGAAAGACATGCCACAAAGAAGATTATCAAACTGGGGCAGAAAATTTTCTTCCATGTTTGAAAATTTTCTCGAAATCGGGTACCCATCGGAGGAACGAGGAAAGCAATTCCAGTTTTAAGGAAAAGCAAGACAACAAGTTTTGAAGAAAGCAGTTGCGGAGGAGGACAATACAAGTTTCAGAGAAGGTAGTTGTAAAGGAGGATAACACAAATTAAGGAAGGAAGTTTTGAAGGAAGGTGAATCAAATTTCAAAGGGAAATGGTTGAGGAAGCAAGGGAAGAACAATGTCGATAAAACACAGTTATAGTTGAAGTCAGGAGCTTGCCTGGAGAATGGAGGCATTATCATTTTTAAGTTGTTGAAGTCAGGAGCCTGCCTGGAGAATGGAGGCGTTGTCATTTTAAATTGCTGAAGTCAGGAGCCCGCCTGGAGAACGGAGGCGTTATCATTTTAAATTGTTGAAGTCAGGAGCCCACCTGGAGAACGGAGGTGTTATCATTTTAAGTTGTTGAAGTCAAGAGCCCGCCTAGAGAATAGAGGCGTTATCATTTTAAGTTGTTGAAGTCAGGAGCCCGCTTGCAGAACGAAGGCGTTATCATTTTAAGTTATTGAAGTCAGGAGCCCGCCTGGAGAATGGATGTGTTATTTTTAAGTTGTTGTTGAGGTCAGGAGCCCGCCTGGAGAATGGAGGTGTTATTTTTAAGTTGTTATTGAAGTCAGGAGGCCGCCTGGAGAACGGAGGCGTTATCATTTTAAGTTATTGAAGTTAGGAGCCCGCCTGGAGAATGGAGGTGTTATTTTTTAAGTTGTTGTTGAAGTCAGGAGCCCGCCTGGAGAATGGAGGCATTATCATTTTAAGTTGTCGAAGTCAGGAGCCCGCCTGGAGAATGGAGGCGTTATCATTTTAAATTGTTGAAGTCAGGAGCCCACCTGGAGAACGGAGGCGTTATCATTTTAAGTTATTGAAGTCAGGAGCCCACCTGGAGAATGAATGTGTTATTTTTAAGTTGTTATTGAAGTCAGGAGCCCGCCTGGAGAACGGAGGCGTTATCATTTTAAGTTATTGAAGTCAGGAGCCCGCCTGGAGAATGGAGGTGTTATTTTTTAAGTTGTTATTGAAGTCAGGAGCCTGCCTGGAGAATGGAGGTGTTATTTTTTAAGTTGTTGTTGAAGTCAGGAGCCTGTCTGGAGAACGGAGTCGTACCTTTTTAAGTCAGAAGTGAGGATCCTTCATATGGAGAATGGAGGCGTTATCATTTTAAAGTTGTTGAAGTCAAGAGCCCGCCTGGAGAACAGAGGCGTTATCATTTTAAGGTTGTTGAAGTCAGGAGCCCGCCTGGAGAACAGAGATGTTATTTTTAAGCAATTGTTGAAGTCAGGAGCCCGCTTGGAGAACAGAGATTTACAACAAAAATTCAGAGGAATAAAATTCAAGTTCAGAAATCAGAAGGAAGGTAACAATGTTCAGAAGAAGGCAGTTTAATTTTCGAAGGAAAGAGTAGTTCGAGCATGAGGAAGCGAATTCTACAAGTCAAGTCAAAAATAGAGAAACATCAGAGGAAACACAAGTCAACAAGACCGCAAGGCAATAAGAAACACAAGAGCAAGTGGGAAGATCTAGATAAGATTTTGTAATTCATAGACTATAGTTTAGTTTAGCTTCTTATTTTCTTTTAACACGGTGTAATAAGGAGGGCAATAAGAAGTAGCAACAGCGGCAACAACAGCGACAGTAAACACAGCTTCATGGTAGTCCCAACTTCCAAAACTTCTCGAACTACATTGACCTGATTCCTTTTTAGCCAAGGATGTGTAGGAGACCTTTTGAAGCAAAGGTTCGGTCAAATCTTTTCAAAATGCTTCACACGGAGTATTCAAATGGGCAAAAATTGCTCGTATCCGCTCACTTTATCTTTGCACGAAAACTCTTCGTGTTTACGGGCAAAGAGGGGCAGCTGTGAGCACGTGATTTTTGCCTCACATGAATTACTCCCACAAAATCAAAACAAAAATTGTCTGTTTTATTGTGAGCATTTTGTGAATTTTTCGTGATATTTTTAATAATTGTTTGCGTTTGTGTGTGCATGTTTATTTGTTTAAATGAATGAAAATACAAAAATATGTCGCATTTGTATTTAGGATTTAATTCTACAATTGTGAGTAATTAAGTTTATTTTACAAAATGAAAAAAAATCACAAAAATAATGTACTTTGCATATTTAGAGTTTAAAGTCAAATTGTGTGATTTCTCTTTTTAAAAATTGGTATTTAATTGTGTATGATAATTTAGAACAAAGTAGTATTTTAAGTTGATTAGGATTTATGATTTAATTTAGGAGATATTATTATTAATTTTGGAAATAATTAGAA
>MU676690.1:67310-89052 GCA_026770625.1 Nicotiana glauca | reverse complement strand
ACCATTCCAACCATCCTATCAGTTTTCCTCGAATCTCAACGTATCTCTTCGAATATTAGATCGAAGAAATCAACCTCGACCCTAGGTCGTCTGTGTGACACCAAATTAATACCATACCACCACTGGACCTCCCTCCCACTAAAACGACATTGGTTTCCCTCGAATCCCAATCCCCCTCCTCCAATTTCAATTTTTAGCCAAGAACCCTAGCGCCGCCACAAGATCCTTTGGTGGCGGAGCCAAACCTAAACCCTCCCCAAGTCACACCCCTGAACCTCTAGACTACCCTCGTCCCAAATCCCATGAGGTTTCAGCTCGAATCGAGCTAGAATTTGTCGAATGTTAAACCAACTAGACGAGACCTAAAGAGCCAAAACCTAGACCTTGCCTGAGTAAAAAGGAAATTTGAGGCTCTTAATTGACCTTAGTCGAGTGTTTTCAGTCGAGAACACTCGATTAAGGTCCGTTTGGACCTTAAAAGGTCGAGTCGAAGTTTCAGATGAGCACTGGGCGGAGTTTAGCCTGAAATCCTGAGGTATCTCCTTTTCGTTACATTCTCTTTTGTTGTTTCTTTGTTTTTCTGATTAGTTTCGTCTTTTCAATTATTTTTCTCCCTTCTCCATCGGACTTTTCTTGGTCCAGTTTTTTTCTGTCGATTAACACGTGGTTAAAAGTTTCGTCGATTAATCCGTCTTGTTTGTAGTTCAGTAATTCTCATCCAGTTGTTTGGTGTCGATTTGTTTTTGATTTCAGCCTCAGGGCTCAGTTCAGTATATACAGTGTTTCATTCATCTTTGTTTAGTCGTAATTTAGCATTGTGTTAGCATATTTGTACCAATCGTAATCAATCCAACCTTAGTAGCCCAATGTATGTTGCTTTTGAATCTTTGGTTCTTATTTGGATACTATTTGGTCTAATCTGAATGCAAGCTTGAACTGATGTTGATAAATTGAGTCCAAATGTTTGTTCTGATTGACTCCAACCTTACTGAGTTATCCTAATATGATTGATTAGGAATTTACCTAGTTTCCCTTATTAGGTGAGTTGGTTATAGCTGTTGTAGTTTAATTGATTGACTAGGGAGATTGGGGTAAGGCAGTAGTTCAGTGGATTAACAGGGGATTTCAGGGATAATTTAGGGATTAATTTGAATTTCAAAAGGGGGTTGCTAAAAGGATTGAATTGAGACAAGTGTTAGTGGGTTTGGAAAAGTTAAAAGACAATGTTAAGTGGGATTAAAATAGTTAAAAGATACTAGTAGTGGAAGACTACTTTCTGATTTTAAGGGTTGAAATAAGTTAGTTAATTGTCCACTAGTTGCCTAAAATCAGGAGAAAAAGAGTTTGAGAGGATATATAATAAGGGGATACATTCTGAAAGAGGGAGAGTTTTTTTTGGGAAGACATTCTGACAGACTCACACACATACATTCCGAAAATCTGAGAGCTTAAGGGACTCACATAAACACTGAAAGACATACATTTACTGAAAGACACACATGCACAGGGATCTATATAGAGACAGACTGAGAGAGATTTTTTTTGAGAGTTGAAAAGGCAGTCAGTTTTGGAGAGTCTGGAGAGTTGAAAGAGAAAGGTTATTGTTCCATTGCCTCTTCTCGCATCGTTTCTGGTTGTTTGCATTTCAGCTCCTGAGTTCAAACTTGAGTTTTGGTATTGTTTTGGGGTTGTTCCATTGACCCTGCTTGGTTTTCAAACTCTTCTCGGCTTTAAACTTTATTGAGTTGCTGTCGTGGATTGCTTGTGTTTGCTGAATCTCAGTTGATTACCTACTGCTGAATTCTTCTTGTTCTTCTATTCTGTTTAAAAATCCAGGTACACTTTTGAATTACCTTAATATAACTTTGAGTTGACATTGAAATGGAAGTGCTCACCAGATTTAAGCTCATTTGGATTCTGTCCATTGTTTATAATTTGATAGTTGTTAGTTAAATAAATGTAGTCGAATGTTTACCATTTGTTTTTGTCTTATTAGAACACTTGTTTGAACTATATGATTTATAATGGACTGTAATAGGACTATTTAGATTGTTATTTGATCAACTACAAAATGCCTGAGTTTAATTGTTTGGTTAAATTGAAGTTAGTTTCATGTTATCTGTTAAAAAAAAATAGGAGTTGATTGCCCAGATTAATTAGAGCATAGATAACAGGACACTGTAAGTAGTGAGCACTGTTTTAGACTTTTGAATTTTCAAGCTGTATTGGACCACTGATATATCCTAGCTTACTGTAATGTTACAGATGGTATTTAGGTGCAATTGAGCGTTTAAATAAGTAAATACTTAAACAGAGTTTCAGATTTGACTTGGGTTGCTTGTCATTTTATATAAAAAATAAAAATTGCTTAAAATACAAAAATCAGGGAAAATAATTTGAATAATATGCTGCATTCACAAGTTAAACTGCAATTAGAAATTGTTTGGGTTACATGCCGAGTTTAAGATTAGGTTGCTCACAACCTTAATGGATAGTAGGGAATTCAAAATTTGAACTAATATAAGAAGTTGTTTAGGCCAGACATCGAATCTAAATTCGATTATTTCTTCATTCATGGCTATCGTTTCACGTATAGGTCAGTTGATTGGTATAAAGGTGTTTCTTTTGGTTCATTTGCTTAAAGCCCGTTGAATAATTTTACCCACTTAATTAGTTCTAATTTTAGCTTATTTTCAGTTTGGGCCCTTAAAACAGGCCCACCCTCATCTAGGCTATTAGGATTCTTTAGTTTGGGCTTTGAGTTAGGTAGCAGGTTTAAATTAAAAGGTCCTTCATTTTGTTTGGGCTCGGAGTTGAACTCGAAACCTGACCTTGTAATATTAAGTAATGAGGGCCTTCTCTTTATCTCTTTTAGAGACAAATAATATAGAAAAATCTTAGTTTACTTTAGGATGGGTCTTTAAATAAAAAATGAGACGAGCCTCGTCAAATAAAATACACAATTTGCGGGGCCCTCAATATATGTATATATTAAATACTTAGATTCCGGGATGGGCTGTTTAGCGAATTTCATGGTTTTCCCCGAAGATAATAACGCGTTAGACTCTTTAGGCGCGATTTTAATGATTTTACCTTCTTAAACTCGGGTGCACATTTATGTGACCCAAATCCAAATCTCAACGAAGTCGAAATATGTCAATAACCACGGGTACATTGATGTGACGTGGTTCGAGACGTGTTTTCACGATGTTATAATTCTCATTAAAAATAATAATAAAAGCGGTTCAAAGTTAAAAGCACATAGGCAAAAACATGTTTTAAAAATCAGATAATTTAGCCAAATATAGCAGTTGAGCGACCGTGCTAGAACCACGGAACTCGGGAATGCCTAACCCCTTCTCCCGGGTTAACAGAATTCCTTACCCGAATTTCTAGTTCGCAGACTGTAATACAAAGTCAAAGCCTTTCCTCGATTCGGGATTCAAACTGGTGACTTGGGACACCATAAATCTCCCAAGTGGCGACTCTGAATCTCTTAATAAATGAATCCCGTTTTTATTGTCCTTTAATTGGAAAAACTCCCTTTTATTACACCCTTTCGGGGGTGTAGTAGGTAAAAAGGAGGTGTGACAGACCCGACCTATCGTCACGTGAGTTACCGCTCCGATTTCCCCGTTTTAGCTTCTTTATACTTCTTTATCCGTATCTTATGTGATCGAGTTGGTTCGGAGAGGTTTTTGTAGGAAATGAGTCACTTAGTCTCTTTAAGGAAAGTTTGGTTTGAAAAAGTCAACCAGATGTTCACTTATGAGTTAGAGGGCTCGGATGTGATTTCTGGTGATTTGGTTAGCTTCGGAGGATGATTTGTGACTTAGGAGCGTGATCGGAATTGATTTTGGAGGTCCGGTGTAGAATTAGGCTTGAATTGGCGAAGTTAGTATTTTGGCAAATTTCTGGTTGAGGGGTGAGATTTTGATCCGAGGGTCGGAATGGAATTCCGAGAGTTGTTGTAGCTTCGTTAGGTGATTTGGGATGTGTGTGCAAAGTTTTAGGTCATTCGGAGGTGTTTTGGTCGAGTTTTTGATCAAATGCGTGTTTCGAAAGTTTTAGAAGAACTTAGGCTTGAATCCGATGTAATTTGATGGTTTGATGTTGTTTGTGGTATTTTGATGATTGAATCAGGTTCGAATGATGTTTTAGGATGCATTGGCATTTTGGTTTAGGTCCCGGGGGCCTCGGGGTAATTTCGAATGGCCATCGGGATGAATTTTGGACTTGTGTTATTGCTGAGTTTTGCTGGTTCTGGTATTTCCGCATCTGCGGAAATAGGACCGCATATGGGGTCTCGCAGATGCGATGAGGGGCATCGCAGGTGCGGATTTTGGATATTGGAGGATTTTCGCAGAAGCAAATGGTGGTCCACAGATGCGGCGTCCGCAGAAGCGGTCTTGGCTAATAAAGGAACTCTGCTGGAGCGGAATTATTTCCGCAAAAGCGGAAACCGCAAAAGCAGTTTATTGATCGCAGAAGCGAAAATGTCTGGCCAGAAAAGGGTTTTAATGTTTCATTTTGTTCCGCAAGCTAAGGTATTTTTTTCACCATTTTTAACATCCTTGAGAGCTTTTGGACGAGAATTGAAGGGAATTTCGACTGGGATTGATTGGAGGTGAGTTCTATGACCTAAATACATGATTTAATGGTATAATCAACCTAGAAATTCATGAAAATTTATCAAAAAGGGGGAAGAACTAGGGCTTGAGTTTTGGTATTTCAAATTGGATTTTGATGGGTCATTTGAGCTCGGATTTGGGAGTTCTTTATATGTATAGACTCGTGGAATGATGTAAAATTGTCTGGAATTCGAGAAGTGGGACCGAGGATCAGGTTTTGCAAATTTCGTGATTTTTGATGTTTTTCGATTCTTTTCGATTGGGTTATGTTCCCTTAGCCTATTGTGATGTATTCGTTGTGATTTTGATCAGATTCGACGTGAGAGGAGGCCGATTCGAGAGGCAAGAGCATAGCGAGTTAGGATTTTGGCCGGCTTGAGGTGAGTAATGATAGTAAATGATATCCTAAGGGTTTGAAACTTTGGATTTGCACAACGTAGTGCTATATTGAGGTGAAACACGCGTTTAATAGCGAGCGCGGGGTTGTTACTACTGGGGATTGTGACTTACTCCACCCCGTTTGATATTTTACTGCGTATTTGACTGAGATATGTTTATTATCATCATGATTTGGGCTTATTGCCATATTTTGGGCTTAATGCCGACTACTTGAATACTTTGCGGACTTTTGTCACTCTTTCCTCACTATTTTGATACATTACTTGAACTCAGTCATAATGATTATACTATTTTACAAACTCAGCCACTTTAATTGAATTTTGAGACTTAAATGATATTTCCACTGTTGTTTGGGCTGAGAACTACTATTTTATTGATTTCTGATGGGCTTATGATGTTTTCTGGACTGAGTGAAGCCAAGGACCTGAGATACATTTATATGCCACGAGGGGGCTTGAGTGACGTGAGAAGGCTTTCAAGCCTTGTGAGTGATGTGAGGAGGCTTTCAAGCCTCGTGAGTGATGTGAGGAGGCTTTCAGGACTTGTGAGTGATGTGAGGAGGCTTTCAGGCCGTGTGAGTGATGTGAGGAGGCTTTCAGGCCTTATGAATGATGTGAGAAGGCTTTCAAGCCTTATGTTGATATATCGCTTGGGCCGTAAGGGGCCCCTCCAGAGTCTGTACTCCCACAGTGAGCGCGGGTACCCATATGATATGAGAGTGAGCCCGAGGGGATGATATTATGCTGAGTGACTGATATTAAGCCCGAGGGGCTGATACTGCTCCGAGCGATTGATACTGGGGACGAGGGGCAGATTTCTACTCAGTATTTACTTGTTGTTTACCTCATTTACCTGTTTTAAAAGGAGATTTCATTTGACTTTTTACTGTTTTAGTGCTTTAAGTGATTTACTGCCTGATATAGAATTGCCTTGTGCATTTATGTGTTTTCATGCCTTCAGTTATTATTTATTATTATTACTTACTGGGTCAGAGTACTCACATTACTCTCTGCACCATGTGTGCAGATTCAGGCATAGCAGAGTTCGCACTTGAGCACTGATTCCTTCCAGACCAGGCAGCGAGTTGGAGTTACGAGGTAGCTGTTGACGTCTGCAGCCCCTTGTCTCCCCTATCTTACCTCATTTGTTTTTTCTTCAGACTATTGTATCGGATTTTATATTTTGTAGACTTATAACAAACTCTGTAGAAGCTCATGACTTGTGACACCTCGGTTTGAGCTATGTCGGGATGGTTTCCTTTGTTATTATCATTGTTTCCGCACTATTAGCTATATTAAGCATGTGTTAGAGGTTAATTAATTGCTTTAAAAGAGGTGTTTGCGTTGTTCTGGTTGGCCTTATCTTCACGAGAGGTGCCATCATGATCGGGTTTGGGAATTGGGTCGTGACATTCCCCCAGCCAAACGACCTCGTTTTGCCCTCTACTAATCACGACCGTTGGATCTCACTAATCCAACGGTCCGGAACTGGGAATTCATTTAACATAAAATGGTCTGAATCATCCCCCCTACCCCTTCACTCCTCTCTCATAACCCCTCAATCTCTCCTGTAACGCCACCACCGACCGCCCGCTGGAAATCGCCCAAGGCGGCGGCTGGCATCTAGCTACCATGACTTTAACACCAAATATTCCCCTCAACCCCCTCATTTCAAAGACCCAACCCATGTCTTTCAACTCCCCCTGTATCTCTTCAAATATTCATTTAAAACTTGGAACTGTAGCGCCACCCTTATTTTCTACGGTGGCGGCGCCGACCCCAATCACTCCTAAATTAATACCCTGAAACCCCCATGCCTCCCTCATGTCGAATCTATAAATATTTTACCTCGAATATCCTTTGAACTCCTCGAATTTTAGATCAAAGGCCTAACCCTAAAATCCCAAATTTTCCAATTCGAGGTTTCTTCGAAGATTTTAGGCTCAGTCTGATGTTATTCGCGTGTTTTTTTATGAGAAACACACGATTAATCTCAAATTAAGCCAAGCATCTGAGGATTTGAAGGTTCGTCACCACCTTTAACTGTCCGAGCCCTTTTAGGTATTCCTTTCTGTCTTTTATTCTTTTTATTATTATTATGCTTCTTTCTCTCCTCCATCTCTTTCTACTTCATCTTTTAGTTTTCATTTTTTTTTCTGGACGAATTGTTTTATGCTTGCATGAGTGTAATTTTGTCAAGTAGTTGTTTTTTTCTTTTTAGTTTTATTTCACTTTTGTTCTATTTTTCCATTAAGTAAAGAGAAATTTCGGGTTTCCTTTTAAGACCCTATGTTGGACTCATTTGAATTTAGGGTTGAGAACTCGAAATTAAGCCAAAAAGCCCAAGACAAAATCCAATTTGGGTTGCATACCCAATACCAACTTGAGTCGGGTCAACTTGACCCAATACTTGGGTTGGAGGGGTAATTTTAAGAGGTCTAAGGGGTAGTTTAGGTAATTGGGGAAGGTAATCTTTTGGTAATAGATTTAGAAGCTTCTAGGAAGCCAGGTTGGGGGGGGGGGGGAAGGTTCAAATTGAATTTCAGACCTGTAGTAGGCAAACTTGGTTAACAAGTCAGTAATTTAAGGGAGCAAGTAGCAAAAAATAAAATTAGAAAAAGGGACTAAAGTGAAATTTGAATCATCGGGGCTGCCATACTTTCCTTGCCTATAAAGGCACCCTAAACTTGCCTTGCAAGGGAGACCGGGGAGAATTAGAGAAAAAAGGGCTAGAAAATCCACAGATAAAAAGGGGGCTGAAACTTCTCTTGAAACATTATTCCATTGGTTTCTTTGTTGATTTTTGAGGTGCTGAATATCTGAAGTAATCTCTGAGTCGTTTTGGGGTTGAAATGAGTTAAAGTTTAGACATTTTAAAGCTAGTTTGAGTTTTAATAATTGGAAAACACTGTTACATTGAGATTTCTGCTTGGAGTTCTGAAATTTCTCATTTTCTGGATGACATTCGAATCCATTTGAGTTTGAAAAAAAAAAGATCTGAACTGGGCTAGTAAAGACATGGTTTAAGGTTGTCAATAGACTTCCTTCTTCTGGTTTGATACCATCTCTGGTTTTGTTTAATCTGGTAGGATTTCTGTTGCTGCTAGTTGTTGGGTTGTGGTTGTTCATTGTTGCCTCATTTCCATCTTCTTTTCCATTTCCAAGTACACTATCAAAACTTGCCATGGAACTAAGTATTGACTAGCATGTATGAAGATTTGAAAATTCAAGTTGGAGTTTGAATAAACATCTTAAATTTCTGATATAATTACTATTAATTACTATAATTATATGTGACTAGATGCTCCAGTATTGGTAGTTCAATTTCTGGTTTGTGTTGTGTCACGACCCAAAATCCACTAAAGGGTCATGGTGGCACCGGACACCGCTGTCAGGCAAGCCAACCAAGAATGCATAATTAAATTCCAGTTTTAGTACTTGCGGAAAATGTTTTTCTTATACGAAGAATGTTAAACAGTAAAGATTTTACAAGAAAAAATGAACTTAAAGTCAATAAAGGGCTTAATACTGAATACTCCAACATCCTCTTAGAACCCGGAGTCACAAGTGCATGAGCATCTACTGATAGGGAAATAAAATACAACCTCCGTCCGAAATACAGTGTACAGGAAATAAATGCAAAGTGCTGAAAAGGACTACACTAGATGTGAGTCATCTCGAATAATGCAACTCACCAAGTCCCAGAATCATCAGCGCTGCTACGCCCAATAGGCTGCTAGAGGTACATATACCTGTGCAACAAAAATTCACAGAAGTGTAGTATGAGTACGTAATCAACGTGTACTCAATGAGTATCCCGTCTAATCTCAAAGAAGTAGAGACGAGATGGTCAACTTCGACTCTTACTAGAGCTCAACTAACAATATACTAAAATGTGAGGAAATCATGAATTTATGCAGTAATTCTAATTCACGAAGCTGGAAAAATAGGTAAACATCTTCAACAATTAATCAAGGATTTTCAAGATTTACTCTTCATTATATTATCAATTTATATCAAGCCACGAAGGGCAAATTTCACGTTTAAAAATTCTCAAGCGACAAATAACATGCGTAAATCACACCGAGGCGACGCCCCGATCCAACAGAAATGTAAACTGTGCACTGCCGTGGGTCGAACGGCACGAACCATAGATGCATCTATTACCCCGCTCGCGAATCATCCATGCGACGCGATCAACATAAAATAAACAATCACCCTGCTCGCGAATCATCCATGTGACGCAGGTACACATAAGATACACAATCACCCTGCTCGTGAATCATCCATGCGACGCAGGTACACATAATATACATGCTCAAATAGCCAATTAGAATTTTATCGGGGAATAATTATCCAAATAAAAAAAATTCTCCTTTAACAATTTTTAAGAAATAAAGTTTAATCCCTTTTTTAATCCCCTTACTAATTCAATATAATTTAAGCAATTCAAGCTATCGATGGGTTCATAAATAATTCAAGTATAACATGTTTTTTGGTCCTAACTACCCGGACAATAGCATAATAGTAGCTACGCACGGACTCTCATCACCTCGTGCGTACGTAGCTCCTACAAATAGGAGCACATAATCGATTATTTCACCTATGGGGACAATTCCCTCTTACAAGGTTAGAAAGGAGACTCACCTCGCTCCGAAGATCCACACCAGCATTCCATGCCCTTCCGAAGACTCTAATTGATGCACCACGCTCCAAAACTAGCCAACGGTTACGCAAATCCATTAATATATGCTCAATTATTCATTACAATCTAATTTATAGCAATTTCTAACTCCGATCGGAAAATTGACCAAAACGCCCTCGGGCCCACGTGCCCAAAATCCAAAAAATTTTGAAGATAAAGATTACCCATAACCTTAGGAACTCAAATATATAATTTTCAATAATTTCCATACCCAAAATCGTGGCTAAATCCCAAGACTATAATTTTCTAGGTTTTCCACCAAAACCTCAATTTTTATACTAATTTTCATGCCCAAATCCATACATAATTGATGTATTCAACTCAAAATAGGTGGGGATAACTTACCTTATCATGACCGAAATCCCCTCTTGAAGCTCCCCCAAGAATCGCCCAAGCCATGAAAAATGAGAGAAATGAACTCAAATCACGATTTTTAAACATCCATTCTGCCCCAGCTATTTCCGCTTCTGCGGAATTATTTCCACTTATGCGGTTCTGCTTATGTGGTTAAAACGCCGCTTCTGCGACTCCTTCCCAAGCTGCCCAGCTTCCGCTTATGTGCTTCCTTTTTCTGCAGGTGCGGTCCCGCATCTGCGGCTCCCTGACCGTATCTGCGGTCCCAGCTTTCCTCACCAAAATCCACATCTGCGGTCTTCCTGGCCGCTTCTACGGCTCCGCTTCTGCGGATTCCTAACCGCATATACAGTCCCTGCTCCCTTCACTCCCAACCGCTTCTGCGGTTCCATTTCCGCAGAAGCGGAAATACCAACAACCAGACCCTTCAGCCATTCTTCAACTTCCAAATTTGATCCGTTAACCATCCGGAATCCACCCGAGGCCCCCGGAACCTCAACCAAACCTACCAACCAATCTCAAAACAGATTACGGACTTGCTTGAGGCCTCAAATCATATCAAACAATGCTAAAATCATGAATTACACCCCGATTCAAGCTTTATGAACTTTGAAATTTCAAACTTCTACTTCTGATGTTTAAACCTATCAAATCACGTCTGATTGACCTCAAATTTTGCACACAAGTCATATTTGACATTATGGACCTACTCTAGCTTTCGGAATTGGATTCTGACCCCGATATCAAAAAGTCCACTTCCGGTCAAACTTCTCAAAAACCTTCAAATTTCTATCTTTAGCCAAATGGCTCCAAGATGACCTATGGACCTCCGAATTCACTTCCGGTCGCGCTCCCAACTCCGGAATCACCATTCAGAGCTACTCCTAGTCTTGAAATTCCAAACGGACATTGATAACACTGAAATGCACTTCAAACCAAACTTATGAAATTTCTTCCAAAATGCCAACTTCCACAATAGGCGCCAAAACGCTCCCGGGTCATCCAAAACCCGATCCGGGCATACGCTCAAATCCGAGACCATCATACGTACCTGCTAGAACCTTTAGATCCCGATTCCGATTCCAAGGTCATTTACTTAAAAAAATCCAATCTTAGTTAATTCTTTCAACTTTAAGCTTCCGAAATGAGAATTATCTTTCCAAATCAACTCTGAACTTCTCGAAATTTGATTCCGACCACGCATACAAGTCATAATAGCTGAAATGAAGCTGCTCATGGACTTAGACTAGTGAACGACGTGCTAGGGCTCAAAACGACCAGTCGGGTCATTACATGCTGAGTGCTGGTTCATGCTAATAGATTAAGGTGATTTAGGTGCTTAGATTTGGTGTATAATCTCATAATATTGGGTGATGCAATATTGTCAAACTTTAGTTGCATGGATGAACTGTTCATAACAGAAGGACGAATGCATTCCAGAATTAGTTAAGGTTTAGATGTAAAGTTACTCAGTTGATTCAATACTTGATTGCATTTAGATTTTTGCATCTGGTGTGTAGCTGTTGAGCATGAGTTTTTTTTATCAAGCCATATATGTTAAGGTTATGCTTGAACTTTGATTTCTTATTTAATTCTAGCTTAACTAAGATTCCCTATTAAATACTCGTGTATTGAGACTATTATGATGAGTATGTGATGGATATTATTACTAGTCGATTTGAAATCTGCACCTGTCATTGATATTTAAATTTAATAATTTGAGTTAGTCACTAGAATTGTTCTGATTGGAAACTCTACAGTTCAGTAGTTGATTTGAATAATAGTGGCTAATTGTGAAATGTGCCTATTTTAACCTCCATAAAGCAGGTTGTCAATGTTAAAACTAGCATATGGCAAAGAGTAATATAGGTCCTTGTTCACTTTAGTAATCAGGGTATGATTTTGAATGTTGAGTATGGTTAGTGTTGAATAATTGTGTAAAGTTTCCTAGCCAACACATATAGTTTATGAGTATTGATTAATTTAGGTCTTGTCTACAGTTTATCTTGAAATGTAAGTCATTTTGGCATGAAAGAATGTGTTGTTAGAATTTGGCCTTAATCCAATGTTAGATGTACCTACATAAATTCAACCTGCAAGCCCAACATGGGCGTGATCTCATAAGTTTGGATCTGGAGAGATTGGCCCAAAATCAGAATAGCACGTATTGGTCCTGCTGAAGTTTTATTAGCCCAACTCCCTCGCTTGCTTGTTTGGTTAATGGCAGATTTAGGTCGGGCTTTAGCTTTGGGTATATGTTGAACTTCTGAGCTTCCTCTTTTCCCATAAATGATCAATTTTCTCCAACTATGGAGGCAAGCCATAAAAGATAATAAATAGCCCATAGCCCTCGTGTTAATTTAGATATAAAAATTTGATAAATGTTCGTAGTTTGCTTCGGGCATGTTTAAAATACTATTGTGATTATGGACACGTTCGCGTGACATGACTACGGTTCCTAAATACAAAACCGGAGTATGCGTTCGTGCAACTTCGGCCAAACTTTTCTTAATAATAATAAAGCGTTACTAATTATGGACACGTTCGTGTGACATGATTTTGACGTGCCAAACAAATGGGTATACGTACGTGTAACATGTTTCAAGATAATTTCTTATTTAAAAAAGGAAAATGCACATAGGTTTTAAAATGAGTAATTGAGTAATTTAATAAGTCAAGTATAATCAAAGCGAACATGCTAGAACCACGAAACTCGGGAGTGCCTAACACCTTCTCCCGGGTTAACAGAATTCCTTACTCGGATTTCTGGTTCGCGGATTGTAATACAAAGTCATTCTTTTTCTCGATTCGGGATTCAAACTGGTGACTTGGAAAACCATAAATTATCCCAAGTGGTGACTCTGAATCTTTTAATAATAAATCCCGTTTCGATTGTCCTTTAATTGGAAAAACTCCCTTATACCCTTGCGGGTGTTGTGAAAAAAAAGGTGTGACGGTGATAAACATTGAGAATGCATACTAATTCATGACGGTGAATGTGGCAATATATAATAAAAGTAATGAATAAATACATGCAATGCATGATTGGATTAAAATCACACAACTCACCTCTAAGGGAGGTTTGAGTGGAATAAAGATAATAAATATTATTGTGTGGTTACATGAATTTGTCTTTCGTCGCTTACATGTGATATACCAAAAAAAAATATTTTCCCATGCCTTATATAAAGTTATTAAAGGAAAAATTAAAGCAAGAACTGATTTTGCTTATGATGAGTTTGACAATGATAATTATGATATGATTTCCTCCATAAAGGAGATTTTCACCATATGGATGGTGTGATAAAAGATCTTGTAGTATAAAACTAATTAAGAGCTTTGGAAGAGCTAATTTATTACTACTCGAATGAAATTGTTCATGATATTGATATTGTAGTAAGTCTCAAAAGAAACTTTGAGTTTCAAATATATTAGCCAAAATGTTCGGCATATTGAGACTATAAATGAAATGAAGATTGAATATCTTTTATATTACTATAATCATACCGGGGAAATATGAAAGATTACTTGATTTATCTTCTGTTTGTACTACACAAGTATAAGCATGGTGATAGAATCACAAGCCACAAGTAAATTAGAGGCTTACTGAAATAAATATTAGTTGGCATCACCGGTTGGCCATCCCGGTTCAATTATAATGCGAAAAATTAATTGAGAATTACATTGACATATATTGAAGAATAAAAGATTCTTCAAGAATTCTCTTGTGTTGCTTATTCTCATGATATACCAGTTAAGGTTGGGATTGAATCCCTTGATTTCTGGAACAAATAAAGGTAATAAATATATGGGTCCAATCACCTGCCATATGGACCGTTTATTATTATATAATTTTAATAGATGCATCTATTCTATGGGGACATGTGCATTTGTTATCAACTTACAGTTTGGCTTTTGCAAGATTGCATGCTCAAATTATTAGAGCACAGTTCCAAATTATAAATTATGATAATTTATCTTGATAATACTGGTTTAAATCCAAGTTGGTTTAGCAGAAATTGTATCCCTCCAATTATAGCTATATTATTGGTTAAGAGAACAAAACTCCCAAAAATGAAATTTGGTATGAGATGTATTATTTAATATACAGCAGCACTCGTACGCATCTAGCCATGTTATGAAAATTTCTCCCTATCACAATCGGTTCAGGGTCAGAAATCAAATAATTTTTATATAGAAATATGGATGTGCTATATGATTTAATTATGCCACCACAATGCACATAGATGAGTTTCCAAATAAGGTTGGGAAATGTGTTGGTGATCCCAACATTAGGGGGAGAAAATGGAGAGCTGAGAATTATTGCCAGACGGATTTGCTGACCCAAAGCTAAATGTCATATTTCAACTGCTAATGCTCCAAATAGAGTAAAGCCTATGAGGGACAAAGTCTATGGCACACATGAAGCATAACAGACCAATCGTTTCCAAAGATAAAACTTCTTGAAGAAGGAGAGGGGCAAATGTTCAAGATGGTCATAATAAGGAGGCAAGTGCTCTAGAAGAGCACCATGACATAACACTTTATAAGACCTCATGTGAGAGGCTCGGGTACCTGAAAAATAATGAGATAAAGAGATCTTAATAAGTTATGTCTTTATTGCATAATAATTGAACTGATATAAAATGATCATCAAAAAATAATGAGATAAAGAGATTCATCAGACTAAGATTTCCTATCTTTGGAGAAAAATTCATCAGACTAAGATTTTGATCCTAGGAGAAAATTCATCCGACTAGGTCTTCTTTTGTTATCTTAGAAGAAAGATTCATCAGACTAAGATTTTCTATCTTAGGAGAAAAATTCATCAGACTAAGATTTCGATCATAGGAGAAAATTCATCAGACTAGGTCTTCTTTTGTTATCTTAGGAGAAAGATTCATCAGACTAAGATTTCCTATCTTAGGAGAAAAATTCGTCAGACTAAGTCCCTTTTTGTATCTTATCTGAAACTTTTCAACTGTTGCTTCCCACTTCTTGTTATCTTATCTGAAACTTTCCAATTGTTGCCTTCCCGTTTTGTTATCTTATCTGAAACTTTCCAACATGTTGCCTTTCACTTCTTGTTATCTTATTTGAATTTTTCCATATGTTGCCTTCCCACTTCTTGTTATCTTAGGAGAAAGATTCGTCAGACTAAGATTTTCTATTTAGGAGAAAAATTCATCAGACTAAGATTTTCTATCTTAGGAGAAAAATTCATCAGACTAAGATTTTGATCCTAGGAGATAATTCATCAGACTAGGTCTATTTTTGTTAACTTTCCAACTGTTACTTCCTACTTCTTGTTATCTTATATGTAATTTTCCAACTGTTACTTCCTACTTCTTGTCATCTTATCTGTAATTTTCCAACTATTACTTCCTACTTCTTGTCATCTTATCTGAGTCTTTCCAATTGTTGCCTTGTTATTTTTTCCAACTGTTGCTTCCCACTTCTTGTTATCTGAATCTTTCCAAATGTTGCCTTTCCCTTTTATTTTTTTTTATTTTATCTGTAATTTTCCAATTATTGTTTCCCACTTCTGTTTAACTTATCTGAAACATTCCAATTGTTGCTTCCACTTTTTGTTATCTTATTTGAAACTTTCCAACATGTTGCCTTTCACTTCTTGTTATCTTATTTGATTTTTTCCAAATGTTGCCTTCCCACTTCTTGTTATCTTAGGAGAAAGATTCGTCAGACTAAGATTTTCTATCTTAGGAGAAAAAATCATCAGACTAAGATTTTGATCCTAGGAGATAATTCATCAGACTAGGTCCATTTTGTGTGATCTTAGGAGAAAGATTCATCAGACTAAGATTTTGACCCCAGGAGATAATTCACCAGACTAGGTCCATTTTTGTGTGATCTTAGGAGAAAGATTCGTCAGACTAAGATTTTATGCACAATAGCAAAACAAATAAAGGCGAAGATTTGAGAAACTTCCCTTTGTCGGCTCTTCTGTTTTTTTTTCTTTTTTTTTTTAAAACCAATTTCCTTGCACTACTTTGTTCCTGCTACATACAAAGAAAAATTTGTCAGTTTTGAAAGTGGTGGTAGGTTGTGACATTCTCGCTGGGGATGATTTCCTCCTTTCCATGCTCTGCTTCGCCCGACTGCCTTGAACTTTGAGGGTGATTTTTCCTTCACTTCTCATGATAACTAACATCCATTCGAAGATCTTGCCTGTTTATTGATCATCCACTTTCTCTATCATCCATATCACTGAAATATATTTTCTCCGTTCAGACCCATATCCTATATTTGTTGTATTGCTCCTGAAACGACATCTACCTGACCTTTGTGTCTCGCATGAATCCCGAATCACGTCAATTGCCTTCATTCCGTGTATATGTTGTTCTTTCTTGACTATCCACTGGCCTTGGCCTTGAGGTCTATTTCTCCTTTACTTGACATGGCCACTGATTTCCATTCGAAGTCCTTGCTAGTTCCTTGACTAAGAACTTCCTTTATAAACCTTAAACCAGAAAATATCTCTCTTTGTTTGAATCCAATATCTGTTGTATTGCTCTTGGATCGACATTTACCCAACCCTTGTGTTTCATCTGATCCCCAAGCATATTGCGTGTTACCAACTTCAGCACGCATGTCGCTCTTTCCTGATTTAAACCATTGGCCTTGGCCTTGAGGACTATAAATTTTGACTTCTGTTTGGAATGTCTTGGTTGTTACTGGTCCAACCTTTTTGTCAATCTCATCACAGAATATACCTTTGATCCATTCACCCAACACCCTCCATCTGTCTCATTCTCCATGAACTGATATGGATCAAATTTTTGTATTTTGCAGGGATCCCAAAGCATGTTGATTATTACCAGCTCAGTGCCCTAGTTGTTCTTTCCTGACTTATGCCACTTTGATGTACCAACACAAATCTTGTCTTGTGCAATTGGGAAGCTGATGGCAAATTTTGAAGTCATTTCTCACTTGTTTTGACCAGACAGACTCAGGAAGAAGAAGTGAACAAGAAAAAGGAGTAGAATAAAGAGCAAGGGAAAAAGATGATTCCTAACAAGAAAGCTACGAAATAGAAACCTATTAGATGTGGATACCAACTCTAATGACCGTGACATGCACTTGCGGCCTATTCTGTTAAGCGAATCTGATGTTCAGCTTTTGTTTTGCCGTTTTGCCATGAAACTGGGCTTCAATGCTTCGCTTATCCAATTGGATTCGCAATCCTTATTCGACTTGTGGTGCCCGGAAGGTTTTCACCATAAAGCCTCTCTCATTTTGGTCTTTCTCTCAACTCATCGTTGCCTTATGGTGCACGTGAAGGTTTTCACCAATAAGACTCTCTCATTTTTTATTTCTCTCAGCTTTCCTCAATAAGACTCTTTCATTTCCATTATTTGGACTGGAGTGTTGCCCCTGATACGATTCACCTCAGCTCGCTTGACTTGGCATTTATCGAAAACTGATCGGAAGGTCTTTCCTTGGACTGTAATGTGGGATATTGGATAGGGTTAGAAAGAAAGGGTATCAAAGGCTCAAAACAATTCAACATGGGTTCAAAATTACAACCTTCGGAACCAACTTTCTCATTACAAGCATAACTTCTGCCCCAGTTTCTTGCTTGAGGACCCTTTGATTTTTTTTTTTCCCTATGACCGAGCTGTGAAGCTGCCTACGTATCCTTAAAAGGAATCAGGTCAAACGTAGTTCACCCTGAATTCCTTGTTGTAATAATTTTTCTTTTCACTTATTATTATTTTCGTTTTTTGTGTTTTTTTTCTTTTCTTTTCTTTTCCTTTTTTTTGTTTCTTTCTTTTTGTTGTTATGCTGTTTTCTCCTTTTATCTTTCATGCTTGTGTTTCTAATCTTTGCTACTGATTCCGAAAGAGGGGTATGAAAGAAAACAAGTCAGGCTCAAAGGGGTAACGAAGGATCAAGTGTTTAGTTAGTAGAACGAAATGCCCTCGTCATTCCAATCTTCGAAATATACCAAGTACAAACAACATAATTAATAAGGCACTCGTAACATCTTCTGCTTGTGCCAGACTTACTAACCATATCCACACATTCGCTCTTTCCATTTGTCAATTTTAAAGCACTACTGGATAACACTCTCACTCTTATTATCTTGCCAATTTTGGGTAAACTTTTCCTTATTTTCCAACTGATGCGGCATGAAACATAAGGTTTCTTTATGTTCTATCTGCCCCAGTTTCATAGGGTTCGGGCTCAATCTGTTCTTATTTCCCTCAAGTGCCCCTATTATCTTCCCAATTGCTTCGTGATTGAACCTTTAAGATTTAGGCCTAGAACTGTGCAAGCATGTTATGTTACTAGAGTCGACAGGAAAAGAACTATGAAGAGGAGAGAACTAAACAAAAGAAAATGACTAAAAATAACAGAGAACAGGACATTGCATTAGACGTTGAAATAGTTCAAACAAACAAAACAAGAAAACTAAACTGGGGTTAGAACAAACCTAGACAATACCAAATGAGATACTATGACCAAAGGAACTGGACAAAATAGAATGATAGAAGGGTTTGATTTACAAGACAATATCCAGATTACAACCCTGAGATAATCTGGACAACAGAAATGACAACAAAATAAGCTACCAAGATTCCTTCTTGAATGACTTTTCAATTGATAAGCATGACATTAAGTCACAAATTTGCTTATCGGAATCACCATGGCCTTCTCCAATTTCAGTCGGCAAAATCCCGAGTGGATTCTCATTCCCCATGTCACCAGGCATCATCCCCACAAAGTGTGCATCATCATGTGCAGGTAAAGGATTCAGCGTGATATTCTGGTTGTAACTGTCTTGGATCATAATTAAATTTTCCTGGGTCATCCTTTATATTTCCCTTTTCAAATCCCGACAACTTTCCGTATTGTCCCCTGGGCATTGGAATGGTATTTACACCTTTTAGATGGGTCAAATATTCTTGCACGTGGGTCCACATGATTTGTAGGAATGGGTGCAATCCTGTCATGTTGTTTTAACTTCTCAAATAAGCATGCATAGGACTCTCCTATTGATGTAAAATTATCTTTCCACTTTTGTTCCCTTCTATACCCCTGGCTTGGATATGGGTTATAAGGTACCTGGAAATTTTGCGGAGGCTGGTGGAGATTTTGTGATGCTCGTGCTCGCTTTCTTGGATGGTTTGATGGCTGGACAACATACTGGGGTGGATCAATGGAGTATGGTGGGTTCTGAGGTGGATAGTAATACTCAGGGGAGTCATGGAAAATCTGATGAGGCTGCGCATACCTTCGAGGTGTTCTTCTCGGACCTCTTCTTGACCCTGATGTCATCATGATTTCTTCATCCCTCTCATTTGTGTCACCAGATTCAATTTGGACAGCCTGAGCTGCAGCTTTGAGAGCTGCTTGACTTATAATTCTGCTTGTCTTAAGACCGTTCTCCACCATTTCTCCCATTTTGATTGCTTCCAAGAAGGATTTACCAACTGTGGACATCATGTTTTGAAAGTAATCCGGCTCTTGAGCCTGAAGGAAGATAGTGATTAACTTGTGGTCATCCATGGGTGGCTTAGCTCGAGCTGCTTGCTCTCTCCATTTAATGGCATATTCCCTTAAACTTTCACTTGGTTTCTTCTTCAGGTTTGAAAGGGAAATGCGGTCTGGGGCAGTGTCGATGTTGTATTGGACCTGTTTGACAAAGGACTGTGCCATGTCGTTCAGACGTACCAATGAGATGTGTCTTGATCCAAAAACCATTCAGATGCTGCTCCCGTAAGGCTTTCCCCAAAATAAGCTATTAACAATTCTTCATTTCTTCCCAGACCTCTTAGCTGATTGCAATACCTTTTCAAGTGGTCTATGGGGTGTCCATGTCCATCGTACTTTTCAAATTTGGGAATCTTGAAACCAGGCGGCAAGTGGACATCGGGGAACATACATAGATCTTTGAAGGAAACACTCTTTTGACCTGCCAACCCTTGCATGTTTTTCAACCGTTGTTCTAAGCTTTTCACTCTTTGGGTTATTTCCTCCTGTATCATCTTTCAGGCAGGCTTCTCAATGTTTGCCGAAAGATCAAACGAATATGAGTAGTGCTCTTGTTGTGTGGAAAATTGTGAATCATGGCGGGGCTCTCCTCGACCATTGGCCCATGCTTGACATATTTCAGTCATTTTCTGTTTTGATATCCTATTTTCCTCAACCACGGTAGACTCTAGCTGAACCCTCTGACCCTGAGTATCTTGAGCACTTGTAACAACTTCGATGTCAGTTATCATTTATCCTCGGATCTTGTGTTGTCCGCTTGCCACAAACCGACCACCTCAACTTTCTTCACAATTCAAAACAAGACATGTTAGAATGGACTCAGTTAGTCCTTATTATTATCAATATTTTTCACTTTTCTTATTTTTTTCTTTTTTTTTATATATATATATATAGTTTTGGTCGAATCTTATGTGGATTGCCTACATATCATGTCCCCGCATGAATCAGATCGTGCGTAGTTCTGGCATAAGTGCCAAATGACTAATTTAAAAAAATTGGATTTTTTTTCTTTTTCAAGTTTTCCATAAAAGAAAAATGTGTCTATTACGACATATTTTATTACAATATTAACAGACTCCAAAAGATTCTAACATCAAAATGGCAATACAACCTAAAAATAGACAAACAGAAAATCATCACTGTTTTCTCAAAAATTTCATAAAATATCTGGTCTTGTCAAATACGGCCTTTCAGCACTTCAAAGAAGATTTAAAGGTTGTGTTTGCTAACCGGTCAAAATTTTTGAGAAATGACCAAAGGCGGTTGTTGTTGCAAACACGGCCTTCCGCGTCCTTTTGGGGACATTCGGTTATGTTGGACAAGAATGACATCACCTTTACTTATGGAAAAATAACGACATTTATTTACCCTAAAAAAAAAATTCTCCCCCTTTTTTTTAAATTTTTTTTCAAATAAAAAAATCATCACTGTTTTCTCAAAATTTCATAAAAATATCCGGTCTTGTAGATACGGTCTTTCAGCACTTCAAAGAAGATTTAAAGGTTGTGTTTGCGAACCGGGCAAAAATTTTGAGAAATGACCAAAGGCGGTTGTTCTTACAAAAATGGCCTTCCGGCGTCCTTTTGGGGACATTCGGCTATTTCGGACAAGAATGACATCACATTCACTTATGAAAAAACAACGACATTTATTTACTCTGTAAAAAAATTCTCCCTTTTTTTTATTTAAATTTTTTTTCAAATAGTTGAACCCGATATGAGTTGCCTACGTATCCCACATCCGGTGAGAATCAAACTTACGTAGTTCTGCCAAATAAAATAGACTATTTTGAAAATAACAATATTTTTTTTCTCTTTTTTTTCCTTGAAAATCCGTCAGAGTTTCGACACTATTTGGACATTGTTTTTTCTAAAATAGATAATTAGCTCTCTTGACCCTCTACACTGTTATTTCTCTCCTTATCCTTTTCTTGTTTTTTTTTTCAATATTCAAAAGTCGGTCAGCATGCAAGTCTGAAGCAAATAAATGCATAAGTAGCAAGTAAGATGCATCAGGATGGTCTTTTTCATTTCAGGTACACCTGTCCTAGACAGACCCAACCCCTGTGTTGAGTCTCCGTAATCAAATGCACATGATGCAAACAAACATTCCTAGTAGGGATCTGGCATGAGGCT
>MU676690.1:12760-67019 GCA_026770625.1 Nicotiana glauca | reverse complement strand
GCGTACCGGGGATATAGAAGCTCCGCCGGCTTAGCAACTTATCCGAACCTCGTTCTAAATGGGGAAAAGACTCTAAACATAAGAGAAGTCACACGAAGTGCACCCTTCTCCATGATGTAGAAGACTCAGAGAGAGGAAGGATTCATAACAATTTATATACAGTTCACCAATATCAAAGCGGTAAAAAGTAACATTTAACACCTTAGGCCCCAACATGTGAATAAAGATAGATAATAAATAAGCCAAATATAACAAGTATTCTAAGCTCGAATTTCTAACCCTGAACCAGTGGTTCTGGGTTATGTCCCCAGCAGAGTCACCAGAGCTGTCACACCTCATTTTTCTACTACACCCCGTGAAAGGGGGGGTATAAAACAAAGGGAGTTTTTCCAATTAAAGGACAATCAAAACGGGATTTATTTTTTTATTAAAATTCAGAGTCGCCACTTGGGAGATTTATGATGTCCTAAGTCACCGGTTTAAATCCCGAATCGAGGAGAAGGATTGACTCTGTTTAACAGTCCGCAAACTAGAAATCCGGATAAAGAATTTTGTTAATCCGGGAGAATGTGTTAGGCATTCCCGAGTTCCGTGGTTCTAGCACGGTCGCTCAACTGTTATATCCGGCTTAATTATCTGATTTTAACAGTTTGAACTTATGTGCAAGTTTTAATTATTTACCGCTTTTAATTAACTTTAAGAAAGTGAATGTCGTTTAAAAAAACGTGTTTTTGGATCACGTCAAATGAAATGCGCCCGGATCCTCGACACCCTCTCATTCAACGTTTTTGGGATTTGGATTTAGGTTGCATGAAATGCACACCCATATTTAAGAAGGTAAAATTGTTAAAAATGTGCCTAAAGCAACTAACGAGTTATTATCTTTGCGGGGGGCCATGAAATTCGCTAAACGGCACACCCCGAATTCTAAGTATTTTAATATAAGTATTTAAAGAGGGCCCCGCAATTTACACATTTTGTTTGGCGAGGCTCATCTCATTTTTATTATGTAAAGGCCAACCTAAGAGCAATCTATCATTTTTCTATTGAATTTGTCTCTAAAGAGCCCTAGTTAATTAATGTTATAACATTCGGGCCTCAAGTTCAAGTCCGGATCCAAACAAAAGGGAAAACCTTTTAATTTGGACTCGCTACCTAACTCGAATGCCCAAATTTATCAATTGCTTTTTGAATTTTGACTTAACAACCTAATTAACCGGTCAATCTATTCACAAATAGGGTTGTTTGCCATTTGGGTTTCGATCCTGTTTGGAGGGCCCACTTGCCATTTTAATTTTGTTGTTTCCTTGGCTCAATATTGAGCCCATGCAATTAATTCTCAGATCTGCAGCTAATTGGAAGCAATGTATCAAGGATTCAAATCCAATATTGGTTAGAACAAATATTCCGTGCTTATCATTTGTTACAACAATGTTTAATCTAAGTTTTACTAACTAATGACTTATGCATTTTAAACAAGCCCAAATTGACATTCAACACATATGAAAAACGGACCTAGTTTCTTAGGCTTTATACAATAGGATCCTACATATATGTAAGACTGACGCTAAATATGCTATACTAGAGTCTTTTTTTTTAGAAATACATTTCATAACATTCAGAAATCTGATGGTTCAAATATCCCATATATTCAAACATGATTCACGATTCAAGCTTAAACTGAGCTAAGTATACCTACTACTATTTGGAACCTGTTACACTAAACTAATGTTAATAACTACACGATCATAGAGTCCAGCAGTCTATCACAAATCGAAAGTCCAAGACAGTCCAAATCAAGTTTTAAAAGAAACAGTCCCCAGCATACAGTCATGTATCTATTGTTCAAGTAATACAACCAAATGACTAACATTAAGTAACATCTAATTAGTTATTTACAGCAGAAAACATCCAATGAGCAGAGATCTGATGAACATTTTTCATTTCAACTCCAATTCGAAGCTACATTGATGTGAATTCAAAGATATGTACCTGGAAACGAAGGAAAGAAAAGTGAGGAAGCAGTGTATAGCAGCAGCAACACATCCAATCAGCAAGGTATCAGTAGTAGCAAACTAGAGTGACAATCAACAAAACCAAACTCAACACGAGGTGACACCCAGCAAATCCCAAGACCTAACTTTGAATTGATTTCCAAACCTCAAATAGACCCAAGATGTTTCAGGAGTAAGAAGCTAAGAAGAACCTCAATGAATCTCAATGAGACAGTGACTTTCTTTCAACACAACCTGAACCTAAAGCTTTCCGACACAACTTAAATTTTGAAATTTGTATTGTGAGTGAAGAAAGCTTAAAATTTTAGGGAAGGACTCAAATGGAACAGTGTTTTTCTTTCTTAATCTCTCAATGTATGCTTAAGTGTTCTCCAGTGTATTCCTCTCTGTTCTATCTGTCTGAACCTCCTTTACACTCTATGCATCTCCCTCTATTTAAAGACTTCCCTCCCCAATTTCCAGCTCTTAAGAGCATTTAAACCATTAAGAAAACAATTCCCCCATCACCCTCTGATTTTCAAACACTAAGACAGGAATGTCAGTACCCCATTAACCCATTTTCCTATTATTCTGTTCAACTGGTATGGGCAGCCTGATATTTAAATTAGGCGTGCCCTGACAGCCCATGCTGTCATGCCACTTACTCTAATTTTCAACCATTCAATTGTCCCTTTAATCCTCTGTTAGCTGCCCCCTTCCCCTGGCAGACCCTGGGTCTAAATGACCCAAATTAACGGGTCCAAA
This sequence comes from Nicotiana glauca, assembly GCA_026770625.1. NCBI lineage: Eukaryota > Viridiplantae > Streptophyta > Magnoliopsida > Solanales > Solanaceae > Nicotiana > Nicotiana glauca. The sequence continues at coordinate 64,260 of MU676690.1, read as the reverse complement.
TGCTCAATTCGAAACTAAACCTCAAAACAGGACCTATGGGCATATACCTTAAACCTAAAACAACTAACCAAACTTTGGACTAACAGAAAACAACCAGAGACGGAAGTAATTTGGGCAACTATTTTGACTAATTTCCCGAAGGGTTTAATGTAGTTCACACTAACTTATTAACAGGTTACTAACACTAATTTAGAAAAAGAAAAATTCAGGGATTACTTAGAATAACTTCATATAAACAATGAATAATTATCTAAAGAAAAGAGTAGAAGAGGAACATAGTAGAAGAAGCAGAAGACCTAGAATTAAGACACTTACCTCCAAATGATTGAACCCCTCTTAAATTAAACTTCAAATTTCCTTGAATTTGTTGCCGGGATTGTCCTTAATCGAGTATTCCCAAACGAGAACACCCAACTAAGGTCAATCTTGACCTCAAATCTTCATGTACTCAAAATTTTGGAGTTTGGGATTTCAAGGTTTGTTTTTGATTTAATGTTCGAGGAGTTCGAACAACATTCGAGGGAAACTAAGTGTAGATTTGGGGTGAGGGTCGTTCGGTGATCATCTGGTGTTAATTTAGGGCTGAAATGAGATGGCGCCGCCACCAGGGGATTTTGTGGTGGCGCTAGGGTTCCTGGCTTTAAACTGATATTCGACATGTTCCCGGAATATTCAAAGGAAGGGGGGTTCAGATTTGAGACGAGGAGGTATTAGTGTTATTTTGGTGCCCATCGGAGGTGGTGCCGCCGGACATGGTGGAACGCTGTTAGGGTTTTGATTATTAGAGGAGGTGGGATGGGATTCGAAGGAGATGGTTTAGGGTTTCGAAATGGGGAGGTTGAGGTGAGAAGATGGTGTAATTTTGGGGCTGTTTGGACCACCGGAACTGCCGTGAGGCGATTTCCGGTGGGCGGAGATAGGGCGGTGGACAACGGAGATAGACGGGCTGATCTCTGAGCTGTTAGAGACAAAGGAGGGGGGCTGGGGTCTGTTTGGGGATTTATATACATTAGGGGGAATTGGATCCAAGCCATTCGATCTAACGAGATTAACGGCTTGGATCGACTAACTTATTGAAACGATGTCGTTCAGACAAACTTGGGACCGGGTTGCTCTCTGCTGGAACGGGCCGGGGCTGAACACGGGTTATGGCGAAGGATTTTGATCGTTCGATCAAATGGATTCGACGGCTGGGATTGAGACGCCCGAAACGACGTCGTTTGGTTGGGGCTGGAGACGAGCTGGGTTGGGGACGGGCTTGGGCCTGATCAGGTGTGGGTTTGTGTATGTTTGGTTTGGGAACTTAATTAGAATTGGCCCAATTTGGTTTCTTTTCTCCTTTTTTATTATTTTTCTTTTATTTTCTTCCTAAATTATTTTCCAAAATTAAAACCTAAAATCCCAAATTAAATTATAAAAACCTAATTGACTTAAAAATGCTAGTTAACTCTAGATAACAATTATCACAAATAATTAAATACTGAATCACACAATTAAACACTAAAATGCAAAGTACGTTATTTTTTTTGTGATTTTCCATTTTTTATAAATCAATTACTTACTTAATCAATCCTAGTTGTAAAATTGAAACCTAAATGTAAATGCAACATATTTTTGTGTTTATTATTTTCTCTATTAATTTAAACAAAATAAGCATGAAAATGAGAATGCAAACAATGACGGAAAAAAAATCACGAAAATTCACAAAATTGCACACAATAAAACAAAAAAATTTGTTTTGATTTTGTGGGAGTAATTCACGCGAGGCAAAAATCATGTGCTCACAATCGCCTGTGTGAGTACCTATTGAAAGAAGGGTACAAGAATAATTCAATTTGTCCTTGTATCTTGTCACGAACCGGATTTCCCACCATCGGGAGTCATGATGGCGCCTACTAATAGGAGCTAGGCAAGCCAATTAACTTAACACTTCTCTTAACAACATTAACCATATAAGGAAAGACGAGACAATTAACATAAAAGCGAAAGTCTTAAAACATACATAACTGAAAATAAGTGCGGAAGTTCAATAACATCTCTACCCAGATCCGGTGTCACTAACTCACGAAATATTAAAGAGTGTTAAAAACAAGTCTGAATAGAAGGGACTCCGGCCTACGGACGCCAACTAGGCTACCTCGAAAGTTCCTGGACTGAAGTCAGCTCCCAATCGACTATTGCTGAGGTCCAAAAGCTGCTCCGGTACCGTGATCTGTGCAAAAGAGCACAGAAGTGTAGCATCAGCACAACCGACCCCATGTGCTGGTAAGTGTCTGGCCTAACCCCGGCGAAGTAGTGACAAGGCTAGACAGGACTACCAAACCAACATGTGTAGTTCAATATATATATATATATATATATGCAATAAAAGGAAAGAATACAAAAAATAAACAGTTAGGAGGGAGGGGAGCATACTATGGGGGAAGTACAGTCCGGATATAAGTCAGCAATTTAAGCAAGAAACCGTGCAATAACAATAATTAATGAGAACAGGAAAATTAACAATTGCACGGCATCAACCTTCATGCTTTTACTCTCATTCTCACCAAAAGCAATCAAATAAAGTGCACGGCATCAACCTTCGTGTTTTTCCTCACATAACTCTCATATCATGGCACGGAATAACCCTTCGTACAATTATAATCAAATCAGGGCACGGAATGTTCCTTCGTGCATAAATAATCAAAACATGGCACGAAATGACCCTTCGTGCAAATATAATCTAACATGGCACGGAATGACCCTTCGTGCAAATATAATCAAACATGACACGGAATGACCCTTCGTGCAAATATAATCAAAACATGGCACGGAATGACCCTTCGTGCATTATCACTCTTCCTCACCCAAACAGTAATCACAACCAAACGGGTTCAGGGGATAGACAAATAATAAGAAATGTCCCGGCAAGGGAAAAACACAATTAAACAGCTAAATCCCGGCAAGGGAGCAACAACAATAACCTTCACATCCCAGAAAGGGAGATAATCAATATATTCAAACCATCCCGGCAAGGAATTAATCATATCTCTTTCTGTTTCCTTCATTTCTTACTCGATAGTCTTTTTATTGTTCGAGCCAACGCTCCAAAGAATTTACAATTCATAAATAGTCCCCATACTCTTCACATTACATAGAATTCATCAACTAACATGGAAGAGTCATAACAATATTAGAATAAGTACAAACAAGGACCCACGGTCATGCTAGATACCGGTGTATAGATACTCGTCACCATGCCTATACACTTTTGCATCAAACTTCATAAACTTCAAATTTTAGATATTTAGGTCTGAACACATCAAATGACGTCCGATTTCGACCAAATCTCACAGAAAGCGCTTAAACCATATATAAGACTTTTATCGGGCATCGGAACAAAAATACAAGCCCGATACCACAATCTTTTAATCAATTTTCATTTCTATTTTCCTTATTAATTTCAGAAAAACAATTTCACAGAAAAATTCTTTTTTCTCGGGCTCTAGACCTTGGATTTCGACTCCGAGCACATGCCCGAATCACATATTATTCTTCGGACCCTCCGGGACCATCAAATCACGGGCCCGGTTCGTTTACCAAAAATGTTGACCGAATTCAACTTTAATCATTTTAAAACCATATTTTGAAATTTTTTCATAGAATTTAACATATAATCTTTCCGGCTATGCGCCCGGACTGCGCACGCAAATTGAGGAAAGTAAAAATGAGGTTTTCAAGGCCTCGGAAGCACGGGATGAAAGAGAAAATAGGTGATGACCCTTTGGGTCGTCACATTCTCCACCTCTAAAACAACCGTTCGTCCTCGAACGCACAAAAGAAAGAAGTACCTGAGTCGGGAAATAGATGAGGATAACGGCTTCGCATATCAGACTCGGACTCCTAGGTCGATGCCTCAGGAGTCTTACCTCTCCACTGGAAACGCACTGAAGGAAAACTCTTCAACCTCAATTGTCGAACATGCCGGTCTAGAATAGCTACCGGCTCCTCCTCGTAAGACAGATCCTTGTCCAACTGGACAGTGTTGAAATCTAACACGTGGGATGGATCACCGTGATACCTCCGAAGCATGGACACATGAAACACTGGATGCACGCCTGACAAGCTAGGTGGCAAGGCAAGTCTGTAAGCCACCTCTCCCACACGATCGAGAATCTGAAATGGGCCAATGAACCTAGGGATAAGCTTGCCCTTCTTCCCAAATCTCATCACGCCCTTCATAGGAGACACTCGGAGCAAGACCCGCTCACCAACCATGAAAGCTACATCTCGAACTTTATGATTCGCATAAATCTTTTGCCGCGACTGAGCCGAACGAAGCCTGTCTTGAATGATATTGACCTTATCCAAGGCCTCCTGAACTAAATCTATAACCAATAACCGAGCCTCTCCCGGCTCAAACCATCCGACTGGAGACCGACATCGCCTACCATACAACAGCTCATATGGAGCCATCTGAATGCTAGACTGGTAGCTGTTATTTTAGGTGAACTCTGTTAAAGGCAAATACTGGTCCCACGAGCCTCCAAATGCAATGACACAGGCTCAGAGCATATCCTCCACTATCTGAATAGTCCTCTCAGACTGGCCGTCCATCTAAGGATGGAACGTTGTGCTCAACTGAACTTGGGTTCCCAACTCTTGCTGAACTGCTCTCCAGAAGCGCGAGGTAAACTGCGTACCCCGATCCGAAATGATATATATCGGCACCCCATAAAGGCGAACAATCTCTCGGATATAGATCTATGCTAACCTCTCCGATGAATAAGTGGCTGCAACAGGAATAAAATGTGCTAACTTGGTCAGCCTATCAACAATGACCCAAATAACGTCGAACTTCTTCCGAGTCATCGGACGTCCAGTAACGAAATCCATGGTAATCCTCTCACACTTCCACTCGGGAAGCTCAATCATGTGAAACAAACAACCAGGCCTCTGATGCTCATACTTAACCTGCTGATAGTTCAAACATCGAGCCACATACGCAACAATATCTTTCTTCATCCTACGCCACCAATAATGCTTCCTCAAGTCCTAATACATCTTTGCGGCGCCTGGGTGAATAGAATACCGAGAACTATGGGCCTCCGCTAAGATCAACTCTCGAATCCCATTGACAGTGGGCACACAAACTCGCCCCTGCAACCTCAAAACACCATCATCATCTAAGGTCACCTTCGTGGCACCTCCATGCTGAACCATGTCTCTTATGACACACAAATGGGGATCATCAAACTGCCGATCACGGATACACTCCAATAATGAAGAACGAGCGACCGTGCAAGCTAGCACTCTGCTAGGCTCAAAAATGTCCAACCTCACAAACCGATTGGCCAAGGCTTGAATATCCAAAGCAAGCACTCTCTGGCTGACCGGAACATAAGAAAGACTACCCATACTGGAGGACTTCCTACTCAATGTATCGGCCACCACATTGGCTCTCCCCGGGTGATACAAAATAGTAACATCATAATCCTTCAATAGCTCCAACCACCTCCTCTGCCTCAAGTTTAACTCCTTTTGCTTGAATAAGTACTGCAGACTCTTATGATCAGTGTACATCTCACATGTCACACCATATAGGTAATGCCTCCAAATCTTCAAAGCATAAACAATGGCTGCCATATATAGATCATGAACCGGATAATTCTTCTCATGGATCTTCAACTGCCTCGAAGCATAAGCAATGACTCTGCCATACTGCATCAATACTGCACCAAGTCCAGTACGGGAATCATCACAATAAACTGTATAAGGCCCTGAGCCTGTGGGCAAAACCAATATCGGTGCCGTAGTCAGAGCTGTCTTGAGCTTCTAAAAGCTTGCCTCACACTTGTCTGACTATCTGAACTGGGCACCTTTCTGGGTCAATCTAGTCATCGGGGCTGCTATGGATGAAAATCCCTCCATGAACCGGCGGTAATAACCTGCTAACCCCAAGAAACTCCGAATCTCAGTAGTTGATGCTGGTCGAGGCCAGTTCTTGACTGCCTCAATCTTCTTCGAGTCCACCTGAATACCCTCTGCTGATACGACATGACCCAGAAATGCAACCAAACTTAACTAGAACTCGCACTTCGAGAACTTAGAATATAACGGACTATCCTTCAGAGTCTGAAGAACCACTCTGAGGTGCTGCTCGTGCTCCTCCTAGCTGCGGGAGTAGACCAGAATATCATCAATAAAGACTATCACGAACAGGTCAAAGTAAGGTCTGAACACTCGGTTCATCAACTCCATAAATGCTGATGGGGCATTGGTCAACCCAAATGACATGACCAAAAACTCATAATGCCCATACCGAGTGCGGAATGCTGTCTTAGGGACATCAGACGCCCTAATCCTCAGCTGATGGTAGCCAGATCTCAAGTCTATCTTTGAAAACACCCTTGCACCCTGGAGCTGGTCAAACAAATTATCAATCCTCAGCAGTGGATACTTGTTCTTTATCGTCACTTTGTTTAATTACCGGTAATCAATGCACATCCTCATCGATCCATCATTTTTCTTCACAAATAACACTGGCGCACCCCAAGGAGAAACACTAGGTCTGATAAAACCCTTCTTTAACAAGTCTTGCAACTGGTCCTTTAACTCCTTCAACTCTGGTGGGGCCATGCGATACGGCAGAATATAAATGGGTTTCGTGCCTGGAGCCAGATCAATATAGAAATCAATATCCCTGTCGGGCGGCATACCCGGCAGGTCTGAAGGGAAAACCTCGGGGAACTCCCGAGCAATAGGAACAGAATCAATAGAAGCAACCTCTGTGCTGGAATCGCGAACATACACCAGGTAAGCTAAACACCCCTTCTCGACCATACGTCGAGCCTTCACATATGAAATAACACTGCGGGTGGCATGACCTGGGGTCCCTCTCCACTCCAATCGAGGCAAATCTGGCAAAGCCAAGGTCACGGTCACGGTCTTGGGGTGAGAATCTAAGATAGCATGATACGGGGACAACCAATCCATCCCTAATATAACGACAAAATCTACCATGTCTAAGAGCAATAAATCAACACGGTTCTCAAGACCCTCAAACACTACCACACAGGAACGATGGACTCGGTCGACCACTATAGAATCACCTACCGATATAGATACATAAATAAGAATACCCAAAACATCACTAGGCATATCCAGGTAGGGTGCAAAATAGGACGACACATATGAATACGTAGACCCAGGTTCAAATAGCACTGAAGCGTCCCTATCACAGACCAGAATAGTACCTGTAATAATCGCGTCTGAAGACTCAGCCTCTAGCCTAGCTTGCAAAGCATGACACCGGGGCTGGGCCCCACATCCCTAAACCATGTCTCTGGGACGATCGGCTACTAACTGACCCCTACCTCTGGCGGTCAGAGCTCTACCTCTATGATCCCTACCCCCACCTCTAGCTGACTGGGCAAGGTGTGGATCACCTGGTGCCTAAATCATGGGGCGAGGACCCTGCTGATGAGAACTACCCGAGGCTCGAGGGCAAAATCTGACAAATTGACTCAGGTCACCACAACCATAACAAGACCTCGACTACTGAGACTGCTGGCCATGTCGACGTGAATGTCCTCCTCGAAAACTCTAAAGAGGCGGTGTACTGATAGGCTGCTGATCAGAATAATGCTGCTGAGAACCATCACTGCCTGGAGTACCATGAGAGACCTGGAGTGCTGACTGAAAGGGCCTCGGTGAATGGCCTCTACTATAAGAATCCCTACCTCCAGATGAGGTACCACTGAACTTACCAAAATGACGAGGCCTCTTATCCGACACATGACCACCTCCCCGTGCAAGAGCCATCTCAACTCTGCGGGCCGCATTGGCCGCCTCCTAAAAAGAAATCTCACTACTGGCTCCCACAGCCATCTGGAGACGGATCGGCTGAATCAATCCATCAATAAACCTCCGCGCCCTCTCTCGCTCTATGGGGAGTATAACAATAGAATGGCGTGCCAAATCAATGAACCGAGTCTCATACTGCGTGACTGTCATATAGCCCTGCTGGAGGCGCTCGAACTACCTGCGAAGTGCCTCTCGCTAAGTAACTGGGAGAAACTTCTCCAAAAACAACTCTGCAAACTGATCCCATGACAATGATGGCGACCCTGCTGGTCTGGATAAATAATAGTCCCTTCACCAAGTCTTGGCGGATCCTGCAAGTCGAAAGGTGGCGAAGTCGACCCTATTGGTCTCCACAATACCCATAGTCCGAAGGATCTCATGGCAGCTGAATAAGAAATCATGTGGATCCTCTGAAGAAGTACCACTGAATGTGGTGGTGAAGAGCTTGGAGAACCTATCAAGTCTCCACAAACCATCTGAATACATAATCGCTCCATCGTCGGTCTGGGTCACAATACCTGGCTGAGCTGCCACAGGTGGCTGAACCACTGAACATGAGCCTGGGGAGCTACCTGCTCCGGAGTACGTGTAGCAGGAGTCTGAACTCCTCCTCCAGCCTGAGAAGTGGCTGGTGCTACTGGAAGCAAACCCACTCTAGTGACGCTCTCCATAAAGCCTGCCAGTCTGACTAAAGCGTCCTGAAGATCTGGGGTGACCATGACCCCTCCTGGGACCTGAGCTGGGCCCACCGGAGCTGCTGGGGCTGGAACCTCCTCATCATAGTCAATATGAGGCTCCACCTCTGGGACTGCTGCCCGGGGTTGAGCTCTACCCCTACCTCGGCCTCTAGCATGGCCTCGGCCTCAGCCCTTCATAGGAACTGTTGTTGGGGGCTCAGGCTGCTGCGCGGCAGAAGAGGAAGCACGTGTTCTCGCCATCTCGAAAGAACAGAGTAGAAAGACAATCAGTATTTGAGAAACAGAATCGCACGACATGAAAGAACAAAGTGAAATTTCCTAACTCCGTAGCCTCTGGGGGATAAATACAGACGTCTCTGTACTGATCCCTCAGACTCTACCAAGTTTATCCGTGAGTAGCAAGACCTATGTAACCTAGAGCTCTGATACCAACTTGTCACGACCCGGATTTCCACCATCGGGAGTCGTGATGGCGCCTACTAATAGGAGTTAGGCAAGCCAATTAACTTAACACTTCTCTTAACAACATTAACCATATAAGGTAAGACGAGACAATTAACATAAAAGCGGAAGTCTTAAAACATATATAACTGAAAATAAGCGCAGAAGTTCAATAACAACTCTACCCAGATCCGATGTCACTAACTCACGAACTACTAAAGAGTGCTAAAAATAAGTCTGAATAGAAGTACATCAATGTTGTCTCGGTACAAGGAAAACAAACTAATAACATAGAAGGGACTCCGGCATGTGGACGCCAACTTGGTTACCTCGAAAGTCCCTAGACTGAAGTCAGCTCCCAATTGACTACTGTTGTGGTCCAAAAGCTACTCCGGTACCGTGATCTGTGCAAAAGAGCACAGAAGTGTAGCATCAGCACAACTGACCCCATGTGCTGGTAAGTGCCTGGCCTAACCCCGGCGAAATAGTGACGAGGCTAGACAGGACTACCAAACCAACTTGTGCAGTTCAATATATATATATATATATATATGCAATAAAAGGAAAGAATACAAAAATTAAACAGTTAGGAGGGAGAGGAGCATACTATGGGGGAACTACAGTCCGGATATAAGTCAGCAATTTAAGCAAGAAACCATGCAATAACAATAATTAGTGAGAACAGGAAAATTAACAGTTGCATGGCATCAACCTTCGTGCTTTTACTCTCATTCTCACCAAAAGCAATCAAATAAAGTGCACGACATCAACCTTCGTGCTTTTCCTCACATAACTCTCATATCATGGCACGGAATAACCCTTCGTGCAATTATAATCAAATCAGGGCACGGAATGTTCCTTTGTGCATAAATAATCAAAACATGGCACGGAATGACCCTTCGTGCAAATATAATCAAACATGGCANTAGACAAATAATAAGAAACGTCCAGGCAAGGGAAAAACACAATTAAACAGCTAAATCCCGGCAAGGGAGCAACAACAATAACCTTCACATCCCGGCAAGGGAGCAACAACAATAACCTTCACATCCCGGCAAGGGATTAATCATATCTCTTTCTGTTTCCTTCATTTCTTACACGATAGTCTTTTTATTGTTCGAGCCAATGCTCCAAAGAATTTATAATTCATAATTAGTCCCCATACTCTTCACATTACATAGAATTCATCAACTAACATGGAAGAGTCATAACAATATCAGAATAAGTACAAACAAGGACCCACGGTCATGCTAGACACCGGTGTATAGATACTCGTCACCATGCCTATACACCGTACTCAACATTTAGCAATTACCAAACAACACTCTAATCATATTCCCTCAAGCCAAAGTTAGATCAAACACTTACCTCAAATGCTCCAAAAATCAACTCAAGCCTCTAATGTAGCTTTACCCCTCAAATTCAGCTCCAACTCAGTCAAATCTAGGAAATAATGACTTTACAATATTAATAATAGCTAAACAAACTAAACCCAATGCCTAAATATGAATTTCTAAGCTTTCTTCCAAAAATTCCAATATCGACCCCGGGCCCGCTTGGTCAAAACCCGAGGTTCGAACCAATTCCATGACACTCATTCCCTCACGAGCCCGAATATACAATTTGTTTTCAAATTCGACCCCAAAATGAGGTCTAAATCAAAGAAAATTGAAAAACCCTAACTCTTCCCTTTTCCCCCAATTTCAACCCTAGATTATATGATTTAGGCAAGTGGTATTGAAGAATAGGGGATTCAATGGCTTCCTAAAGCTTGGGGGAGAAGAGAGCTCGTGTGAAATTTGAGTAAAAACCTGTATGTACTGTTCTGTTTTTAATAAAAATGACTGGGGGATTTTTACTCTATGCGTTCGCGACACTGGGGTTGCGTTCGCGATGATGGGGAGGATGGGTGCATCGCGTTCGTGAATTGGGGGAATGAAAATGCGTAGAGTTAATTACTGGGGGCCTGAAATTTGTTATACTCGACCACGTTGGAGTCATGCGAACGCGGTGAAAGAAAATGAAATGTTGTGCGTTCGCGGATGCTTAAATGCGAATGCGAAGAGGAAGTTTCCCCCCAGGGTCAAATAATGCTATGCGAACGCGAGGACTATATCGCGATCACGACGAGGGAATTCACAAGGCAGTGCGAACGCGAGCCAAAGGCCGCGATCGCGAAGAGCAAAAACCTGTGCAAAAATTGCAGCAAAATTTGATCCTCTTTCCTAAGTTTAAAACACCCCGAACACCTCCGAAAACACTCCTGAGCCCTCGGGGCTCCTAACCAATCACACACACTAACTCAACAACATCCTACAAACTTAACAGTGCGATCAAATCGCCAAAATAACATCATAAACGAGGAATCAAGCCTCAAAATCATCACTTTTTCATCAAACTTCAAATTTCAGATATTTAGGTCCGAAACACGTCAAATGACGCCCGATTTCGTCCAAATTTCACAGAAAGCGATTAAACCATATATAAGACTTGTATCTGCCATCGGAACAAAAATATAAGCCCGATACCACAGTATTTTAATCAATTTTCATTTCCATTTTCTTTATTAATTTCAGAAAAATTCTTTTTTCTCGGGCTCTAGACCTCAAATTTCGACTCCGAGCACATGCCCGAGTCCCATATTTTTCTGCGGACCCTCCGGGAGCGTCAAATCACGGGTTCAGGTCCGTTTACCAAAAATGTTGACCGAAGTCAACTTTAATCATTTTAAAACCAAATTTTCAAAAAATTTCACAGAATTTAACATATAATCTTTCCGGCTACGTGCCCGGAATGCACACGCAAATCGAGGCAAGTAAAAATGAGGTTTTGAAGGCCTCAGAAGCACGGGATGAAAGAGAAAATAGGTGATGACCCTTTGGGTCGTCACATGTCTTTATAAAAGGATCTGTATTTGAATTTGTTATAATCTCCATATATGTTGATGATTCAAATATTATTAGAACTCCCGGGGAGCTTCTAAAAGCAGTAGACTATTGAAAGAAAGAATTTAAATGAAAGATCTTGGAAAAATCAAATTTTAATCTACAAATTGAGTATATGAAAGATAAAATTTTTGTCCATCAATTAGCATACACTGAAAAGATTTTAAAGCGATTCTATATGGATAAAGTACATCCATTGAGTACCCCAATGGTTGTGAGATCACTTGATATAAATAAAGATTCATTCTGACCTCATGAAAATAATGAAGAACTTCTTGGTCATGAAGTACGATATCTTAGTGCAATTGATGCACTGATGTACTTGCTAAAATTACAAGGTGTGACATAACTTTTTTAGTTTATGTCTTAGCAAGATATAGCTTTGCTCCTACAAGGAGACATTGGAATGCAATCAAACACATATTGCGTTATCTAAAAGGGACTATCGGTGTAGGCTTATTTTATGACAATGATTGCAATCCCGATCGTGTTGGATATGTCAATGCGGGGTATTTATCTGATACACATAAGGCTTGATCACAAACATGCTATGTGTTTACATATGGAGGCACTGCCATATCTTGGCGATCGACTAAGCAATCAATCATGGCTACTTCATCTAATCATGTTGAGATAATTGTTATTCATGAAGAAAGTCGAGAAATAAGGTCTATAATACATCTTATTCGAGACAAATGTGGTTTGAAGACAATATAGCATGCATAGCCCAATTAAAGGGAGGATTCATAAAAAGGATCTAGGACAAAGCACATTTCACCACAGTTATTGTTTATACACGATCTTCAAAAGAACGGTGATATCAATGTGCAACAAGTTCGTTCAAGTGATAATTTGGTTAATCTGTTCACTAAGGCATTACCAACCTCAATATTTGAAAAGTTGATACATAAGATTGGAATGAGTCGTCTTCGAGACATTAAGTGATTTTTCATCAGGGGGAGTAACTACACGCTGCACTCTTTTTCTTAACCAAGGGTTTGTCCCACTGGGTTTTCCTGGTAAGGTTTTTAATGAGGCAGCAAGTAATGCATATTATAAATAACTATGTATATCCCAATATTTTTTTTGTATGTTCTTAATGAGGCAAATTATCTTACATGGACATCCAAGGATGAGTGTTATGAATAGTTTGTACATTGGGTGCTACATTAGATGCTCATGCTGTGAATACCTTAAATATTAAATCTCCTACTTTATGTCTATCATCTTTACTTTTTATGCCTATAAAAGGCTATGTAATTGCAATGAAAATATACACACAATTAAAGAAGAAAATCTCTTCCTTCTCTCTATCTATATTTCTTGTTCATGTTTTACTAAATTGCTTTTATTTTATAACAATGTAAAATTTAAATTCTGCAATCAATTTGGAATTCCTAGACTTTGCTCATTTTAATATACTAATATATCATCTAACGAATTAGTATCGAATTTTTCGAAAGTGATCTTCTAACTCACGTGAATGCAACTTGTATTTTTATTAATATTGAACATTTATGTTCTTCAATAAATAATTGCTAAAAGCATTGAGACCCAAATTTCTTTTAATCAATTCCAGAAGTGTTGGCTTGAGTAGGTTTTATTTTGATGATTGACAAAGAAACAAATGCATGAGACATGTCCATGAACAGTGTACACAGGGTATGGGCAGATTCAAGCACAAGGCATGCACGTGAAGGGGATAAGCATAAGTGGTTATATATGTTATCCCCTGAACGAAAATGTTGCATAATTGATAAGGAGCAGGACTCCTTACTTGAAGAGAACTTTATCCTAGATAAGGAAAGAGTTAGAAGTTAAAGATAACTAGAACTCATCCACCGTGAAAAAGTAAAGCATTAAAAATCTAGTTAATCCTTAGTATATCATATGTGTTCTGTTTTACAGATGACGCACAAACGCTGAAGTTAAGAAAGAATTAACAGCAAAATAGCAAGTTATTTTGCAAGTAGTTCATGTATGTTTCAAGTGTGCGAACCAGAAGCCACATGAACTAGATAGAAGAACCAATTTTAAGTGTATGTATTTTATTCTAGTACAATTGTAGTAGGTATTTTGAGTTGTACCTTTTAGCTTTCTTTAGAAGCATTTGTACTAGTTACTTTAAGTTGTATTGTTCAAGTTAGAGTTAATTTAAAATTGTCGCAACAGCCTGTGCTTGGTGGCTACAAGGAATAGAGGTAATCCTTAGGTTTAAAAGAGTTTGTAAACATTGTTATTTTGGCTCAGAGTTATAGTGAAGTTCTGGGAAAAAAATTTCACCTTTTGATCCGAGTGTTTTTCACGTAAAAATACTTGTGTTCTTTACTTTCTGCATTTCTTATTCCGAAACTGTAGTGTAATAAACTCGTAGAAAAACCAAGTCCATGTATAATCTGTGCATGCAAAACATTAGACACCATACAAATCATACCCCCCCCCCCAACCTTCTTGTGTTGTATTGAAATACAAAACATTAATTGGTATCGGAGCAGGTTATCCTTAAAGAGGCTAACACCTTAGTAGTAGATCAAGATGAGTGCACCACCTAAAATTTGAGAAGGGCATCCGCTATTAGGCCACCACTCTTCAATGGTCAGTACTACTCTTGGTGGAAGACTATGATGAGAGATCACATATACCGAGGACTACGAGCTATGGGACATAATTACTGATGGTCCATTGTCCACCTTGAAGAAAAATACTAAAGGAGTAGATGTGCCAAAGACAGTAGTTGATTACAGTGCTGAGGATTTGAAGAAGTGGAAAAAGAAAGCCAAAGCCAAGAAATGACTTGTCTGTGGACCTGGTCTAGATGATTACAGCATAATCCAAGGCTATTCTACTGCCAAGCAAATTTTGGACACACTAGAAATGGTCTATGAAGGAATAACTAAGGTGAAGAGATCAAGAGGAACTCTACTGCATGCTAAGTATGAAAACTTTGCCATGAAATATGGAGAAACCATTTAGGATATGTACACAAGGTTCACTATATTGGCAAATGAACTAAAATCTCTTTGAAGGATTATCCCCGAAGATGAAAGGATTGAGAAGATACTAACTAGAGTCTTGCCAATCACATATGAAAGGAAGATCACTACCATTCAGGAATCAAAGTATATTGATACATTTTCTTAGGATGAATTGATTGGAAATCTCACTACTTATGAACTTAGAAGATAAACGATGAAAATAGATATGCCTAAGAAGGAAATGAGTATGGCACTCAGAATTACTGAAGGTTTTGACCTGGAAGATGATGAAATTGCAATAATTACCAAAGACTTTATGAAGTACCTAAGGAGAGGAAAGGATTCTTCAAGAAGTGGAAACTACAACAAGGTAGGATATCTAGAGAAGCAGGCTAATGGTGGATGCTACATGTGTGAAAAGACTAATCACATAATCAAGAACTGTCCTTTATGGGAGATTGAATGGAAAAAGAAAGAGTTGAACGAAGGAACAGGTTCATCCCAGAAAGGCAAGGGAGATAGTTTAGATGAGAGCTAGGATGATGATGATGAACGAGCTCTAATGGCTATTGGAGAATCTGATGAAGAACCTGAGGAAAGAGTCTTTCAATTAAAAGATAAGATTAAGTTTTTGTCTAAAGAAAGATTATTTGAATTACAGTTGGAATTAGTTGATGAGTCTGAAGATGTGAATAATGAAAACAAACTATTGTCAATGGAGAGTGTCATTTTGAAAGCAAAGTGCAAAAACCTAAAACTTAGGATTTCTGAAAATGAAAATTCTTTGTTGAAGAATCAAGTTCATGCACTTGACACATCTATTCCAGAACTAAGATCTAAAAATCTTAAACTGAAGTTAGGAACAAGTAAAAGGATTGCTAGTGGCACACAACTCTTACTAGAAAAGGATCTAAGAAAGGTAATAGATGAACTGTATAAAAGAGATGAATTAGTGAAACATTGAAAGAGGGCTTGACTAAGGTTAAGAACGAGCTAGATAGAACATGTAAATGGAAAAGGTCCTCTGATGCACTTTCATGGCTACAAGAACATCATAGTTGCAACAAAAGGGGACCTGGCTTTGGGAAATTTGCACATAAGTGGGATCCCAAAAGCAAGTACCTCGCACTCTCTGAGAACAAGATTTGCACACATTGTTGTAACAATAGTCACTACAAGAG
Organism: Nicotiana glauca; assembly: GCA_026770625.1. Classification (NCBI taxonomy): domain Eukaryota; kingdom Viridiplantae; phylum Streptophyta; class Magnoliopsida; order Solanales; family Solanaceae; genus Nicotiana; species Nicotiana glauca. The sequence continues at coordinate 48,175 of MU676690.1, read as the reverse complement.
TTAATGTACTACAAAAGAGAAAGCAAGTCAAAAGAACAAAAAATTTATTCTAGGGAAGAATAGGCTGCCAAATTGGGCTAAAAAGAATTTGATTTATACTTTTGCCTATAAAAAGGGACTCAAACTAGTTTGGGTTCCTAAAATAAACCCCTAATTTCCTTTTGCAGGTCCAAGTGAAGGAGAGAAGCCAAATATGGTACATAGATAGTGGTTGCTCAAACCACATGACAGGAAGCAAGAACAAATTCCTTTAATTTGAGGACCTTAAAGGGTGTAATGTCTCCTTGGAAAAGAAAGGTGAGATCATTGGGGTTGGAAAGGTAGGTAAGTCTGACACTCGCTCTATTTGAGAATGTATACTTGATATATGGACTAAAATACAGCCTAATAAGTGTATTACAACTGTGTGATAGAGGTAACATGGTAGATTTAACCTCTACAACATGCTTTGTGATAAATCTTACTACTAACAAGATAGTTTTGCAGGTAAAAAGAGTAAATAACATATATGTGGTGGATGCGTCCACACTTTCAGATAATGAGCTCACTTGCTTAAGTGTATTGGACAATGATCTCCTCCTTTGGCACAATAGACTTGTACATGCAAGTCTAAGCCAACTCAACAAACTTGTCACGATCCCAAATCGGCCCGGTCGTGATGGCGCCTCTCGTGAAGACAAGGCCAGCCGACACAACACTCACATTAACCTTTTTAGGCATTTAGAGTCATTTTTAAGCCTTTAATTAAATAAAGTTTCATAATAAACTTCTGAAATGACATTGCGGAGTAAAAATACAAGCCTGACATCGGGGTGCCACTAGTCATGAGTATCTATCAACGTCTGAATACAACAAGAAGTCTAAAATAATGTACTAATTACACTAATAGCAATGTAAGGAAAGGAGCGGTGCTGCGGACGTCATGCAGCCACCTACTAACTATGATGACTCCACGCCTGAGCAATCAACACCTGCTACCAGGTATATAAATACCTGCATCTGCACTCGAGGTGCAGGGAGTAATGAGAGTACTCCAACCCAGTAAGTAATAAGAGTAAATAAAGACTGAGCAGTAGAAAATAATGAATCCACATTTTCATTAGGCTTAATAAACACAACAGACTTTCAAATCAAAATACGAGTAATTCTTCCCTTTTAGAATCCAACATTTAGTAAAAATCATTTTGAAATACTTTCCGGCAGTTTCAGTAGGGGTTCAATACCATTTAAAATAATAATAGAGATTAAAGTCAAAATCGGCCCCTCGGGCAAAGCATAGTTCGTAAAACAGTCCCTGGGGCAAAACGGTAGTCATAAACACTTCATAACTTAAAAATCTTAGTGTGAATAACCAATACCAAATCAGTGAGTAATTCCTGAACATCTCATAAACCCCAGTTTAAATAAAAGTTGTTTTAAAACACTTGTTCAACTTTCCGACATAGGCTCAATATAAAGATGAGTGCAAAAATCAATAAACCAACATATTCGATAGAAACTCACTTTAAAAGGAGCGAAATCAATAAGTTCATAAATAGGCCTCTCAGGCAAAATATCACCCATGTGCATGTATATATATATCTATCGCCCCTCGGGCTAGCCTATCTGTCACTCGTGACTCATCTCTTACCAAACAATACTCACACTCAGCATTCGTGCTCAATAGGTACCATATAGCAACCGCTGCGGTGTGCATCCCAATCCATATATCGCTGCGACGTGCAGACCGATCCATATATCTCGTCGACGGCGCTCACTGGGGGTGTGCAAACTCCGGGAGGGGCCCCTTACGACCCAATCGCAATATTTCTGCGGCGTGCAGCCCGATCCATATAAGTATCGCTACGGCTCACAGCCTGATCCGTATACGTATGTATATATATATTATTGCGGCGTGTAGCCCGATCCATAGATATATAATACTCAGAACTAGGCCCTCAACCTCTCTCAGTCATTAACCTCACCATCAGACTCTCATTCTATCTCAGTCATCAATCTCACCATCGGACCCGCGGTCTATCACAGTAAAACAGGGAACTCAACCCAAAACAGTTCCCCACACTTCTAAGAATATAGTGATAAAGCCAAATTTGAGTAATAAACAGGTAAAAGATGACTGAGAATATGCTTTCAAACAAATAGAATGAGGAGATATAGCAAAAATGCCCCTAAGGGTCTCAACAAGTCGGCACAAGGCCCCAACATGGCAGACAACCCAAAATATAATAACATCAAACAATTATCTATCAAATACGCATTAAAATAATCATTCGGGATGGACTAGGTCACAAATCCCCAGCGGCGCTCTATCCCACGCTTCTCATCTAGCGTGTAAGTCACCTCAAAGTAACACAACGATGTGTAATTCGATGTTTCAAACCCTCAGGACAGTATTTACAATCATTACTTACCTCAAGCCGGCAAAAACTCTAGCTCGCTACGCCTTTGCCCCTCAAATCGGCCTCCACGCGCGTCAAATATATCCAAAATCAGAGCGAATACATCACAATATGCTAAAGGAACAAAGCCCAAGCGAAAACAATCAATAACGGGCACAAATCCCGAAATTACCAAAACCTGAGCCCCGGGCCCACTTCTCCAAACTCAAAATTTTTTATATCAATAGATTCCTTATCTCCTCACGAGTTCATACATAGCAAAAGTTCTCAAATCCGACCTCAAATGGCTCTTCAAATTCCAATTTAAAATTTCAAAAATCCAAGCCCTAGTTCTTCAATTTTTAGGCTTAGTTTCCATAAATTTCTAGGTGGATTTCACAATATAATCGAGTTTGAAGACCAAGATTCTTACCTCAAGTCGATTCCCCTTGGATCCCTCTTTAATTTCCTTAAAAAATCTCCAAAAACGAGCAACCATGGCTAAAAAATGACCCAAAATCGCGGATGAAATGAAATTATAACATTCTGCCCAGCACTGACCATTCCTCTATGCGATCGCGGAACATTCCTCGTGATCGCAAAGAACAAATCCTCAACTCTCAAAATTCCTCTTATGCGATCGCGAACTTTACCATGTGATCGCGAAGCACCAGAACAAGGCCTTCCGCGAACGCAGACACATAGACGTGAACGCGAAGAACAAATTACCCGTCCTCACTTTTTCTCATACGCGATCGCGAAGGCTTAAAATCCTCTGGAACTGCTGGTCAAAATCTACAACTTCTCAACATGGAAATTGGTCCGATTGACCATCCGAAACTCACTCGAGGCCCTCGGGGCCTCAACCAAAAATACCAACACATCCTAAAACATCATTCAAACTTGTTTCAATCAACAAAACACCTCAAACAACACCAAAACCATCAATTCACATCGAATTCAAGCCTAAGTTCTTCTGAAACACAATTTTGATGAAAAAACCAACCAAACGATGTCTCAATGACCTGAAATTTTGCACACACATCACTAATGATATAACGAAGCTACAATAACTCTCGGCATCCCATTTCGACTCTCAGATCAAAATCTCACCTATCAACCAGAATTCGCCAAAATATTAACTTTGCCTATTCAAGCCAAATCCATCCACTGACTTCCAAAATGCATTCCGATCACGCTCCTAAGTCATACTTCACCCCACGAAGCTAATAAAATCATAAAAATTCCGATTAGACTCATATACAAATAAGTCAACTCTTGGTCAAACTTTTCAAATTCAAAGCTTTCAACTGAAACTGTTCTTTCAAATTCATACCGATTTCCGTGAAAACCCAAAATCAACGATTTACATCAGTCATAATACATCATACGGGGCAAGTCATGCCCGAGAACTGGCGATCAAAGTGCAAAATCTCAAAACAACCGGTCGGGTCGTTACATCCTCCCCCACTTAAACACATGTTCGTCCTCGAATGTACTCAGAGTTGTTCTAAAAGCCAACCAATAGCTGAATAATTTTACCATGTATATACCCGGGCATGATCCCACATCACCCTATCTCATATAGGTCCGAATACACGTAGAAACTGAAATTACACAATCCACTCTGGCCCATAAGCCATAGAACCACATTTTTACTTCTAAAACCATCAATACGATCAAAACCACATACTTATACTATGAATAGAACCAAACCAGCTGTAGTAACCCATGCTTGCAATCTCGGGAGCAATCCCTTGATACACCACATAACTCGAACACTCGTAGCGATAACTTCTATTCACAGCAACTGCCCACAACATCCAAATACTGGTAGAAAACCTCTTATTAGCTAAAGTCTCATTCCAACACTATCATATACTGCCAACGATAAATGAAACACGTGATACACCATGACCATTTTCTCATATTACCCATTCATGAAGCCACTTGTCCCCTGGCAAATAACATAGCAAATTCTCGAGTCGAACCTTGATATTATCCTTCCAACATGCTGAAATTGAATTCGTTCGTATTCATTAATGATCCCAACAGTCTCCTCGAATCCAACACACCACTCTGGTGACATGACACACCAATAGAGGCCTAAGCCACAACTAGCATAATACGTGCACCAATAAGCAACGGTCTGAACATACTCAAATCATGAAAATGACTCAAATGAAAGAGTTGTCCCTCAAGCTCACTAGTACCATCACAACACAAGGCTGAGAACACATCTCCCATCATAGAAATAGAACAGATGAATCTAACCCGAAAGGTCATATCTCCACATAGCTTCACTACAACGCGCGATTCTATCCAAACACTGCACTACTCGAAACATCTCAAGTCACTATGCTTGAAATCGACAGTCACGCACAATTGATATCTGGAAACAAAGAAAATAATTACACCAGCGGTGAACAAATAACATACACCACACAAACCCAATAGGACATAACTGATACGCGATTCACCGAGCAACACCCATTACTCTTCCCGCTCGACTTCCACTATGAAACTCTAATAGAACTACACCATAGGTGCCTATGACCAACAGATCGCAACGTTTCATAACACAGGAAGGTAACTCATAGATCCCCTTAATTGCTAATAGCTGAAAAACAACTGAATCAACACATCATTTGCCAGCATCAACTCGAAGTCAACAAAACTACCTCGATGCCGGACATATATCCATATAGGTCTACTAATGGACCACATATCAACTCTAGTTACACACAACAGATAAACGATCCTTCGAAGGTCCACAATGGCTGAATCATACCACATACTAGTATTTGACTAACTTACTCACATTTGCCATCCACCACTACAAGCTAACCTGTATATGAAAGCTTCTAGTCTCTAAATCCATAGAACACACGAATACCATATATGATCCCAACTCTGCCACTCTCATATATAACTCACCTCTCATACACAATCATCCTGCGATAGATACTCTAAGATTTTTCGATGCCGCCAAGCAAACTCAAATATCAGCAGCCGATCTAACAAGAAGTGCCGCAATACTACTGAAGTACCATCTAACCACATTGCCTCTTTCTGAAACATATACCCTTGTCAAATCACCTCAATTAGCGTTACCATTTCCTTAATCATCTGAATCCCATTTCTCAAATCATCTGAAACTAATTGTGTTGCCTAAGAATCTATGACCTTTCATTCCAATCTGAACCGTGACCTTACATACGCAAATCTCAATCGTACACAACATACCACATAAACTGTACCACTCCAGGAATAACTGTGAGAACTTCATATCCCTTCCGAGCCACAAACATCTACGTACTCACTAGTCAATAACTTTCCATTGGTCCCATCTAGAAGAAAATCACTATACATCCCATGCTCTGCATGCCCATAGAAAATATACATCCCTTACCCGCAGTAAAGACCATGAAGAACTCTCTGAATCCCCCTTCCACGAATCAGACCTGCCAGGACTGAATTCTTCTAACTCGACCAAGCTAAGCAAGCCATCCAAGCCTAAGAGCATTACCAAAAAATACCTGTAAGAACTCATTACCTTGATCACACACAAGGAACTAATTATGTCATTACCATACCGGTCTGGTCTACTATCAAACTTCCCCATCTATCTACATTCCCTTCTGATTCATCTTCACCTTGATATTTCCTCTTGCTGTAGCACCACAATTCCTTAACCCAGGCTTACCATACAAGACCCAAGCATAATCAACATTATCTAACACCCATACGCCATTGAATACTCTCTTAAATATCCCCAAAAGCACCACATTCCAAAACACTTTACTCTGAAGAACTTCCTGTGAATCTAAATCCGTTACCTTTATCTTCCTGATACTGACACATAGAATCTCACAATTAACATAGAAATACCACAGGTCTTGAACTCTTCCAATGAAAACTCGGTTTCTAACCACATATACGACTTTAAGATACCCAATTGTTACGTGAAGCATCTTGAACACCTTAGAACCATTCTCGAGAGTCATTCACCCTATTCAGACTGCAAGTAACCTGATCAACAGAACCGAACAACTAGTGCCTCATTGGCACTTCTGATACTGCAGCACATAACCTTTCCTTAGTCAAAATTTTCTTTACTTGATCCATCCTCGGGCTCAATCTCCGCAACCAGAACCGATTCACCATATGCCTCAAATCGGAACCAACATAGCACATAACTGAGCAATCAGCTAATCAATAGCAAACTCCCTCACTTGGCTCGAAGACATAGATTAGAATATACTCAATAACTCATAACACTTATACTCTATTTATGCCACAATACCATAGTGATATTAAACTCAAATCCTTTGTAAGTTTGTGTATACACAAATCATCTAGTACTTTAAATCTTTGTCAAATATCGCAATAGTTACGCCCACTCTCTTAAGAGACCCAAAATTTCAAATTTCAACACTTACATTTCACTTGCACATGAGATCTTCTAACAATCACATAAGGGTCACACAACCCCAGAACTCTTCGCATGAGATAACCCACCTGCTTTGCCTTCAGTTAATATTTTTGTATACCTTCCACCGTCATAAATTGTACACAGTCACTTAGTCTTCCTGAGTCTGAACTCATACCGCAACATGAAATTTACTTCACCCCCAACTAGGAGACACAAAAAGATCCTTCACGCGCCCATAACTCGGATCTACACATTCAATCACAATGGAAATCATACACTTAATAGTTCATATATCATCCAGCAGACCCTCCTCATCACTTCCAAGTTACATAGATACATCTCGCAATACTAACATACTCATCACATGGCTATCCAGTCGTCACTTCCACTAATAGGGACAATACCGAACATATAAGTTCAAAACACTTACTTACACAATCAGCACCTCGGTGCTCAAGCCATAGGCAAAGATCCGGCCTCAAGTCCTCTAGACGGGCCCAACTTCAACTCACAGAGATCACATCTCACCCCTCGATTGGGAAATCATAAGCCATCAAGGTACATCTGATACTGAGCGTTCATGCGCGCATGAGAATGTGTGGAAGGAATTTCAAAGTTTACTTTTCAAGCTGAATTAGGGACGCACGATAAGAATTCAAGAATGTGAAGTTTTCCTAAAGGTTCTGCAGCCTCTCGAGGATAAATACAGACGTCTCCATACCGATCCGCGATACTCTACTAAACATGCTCATGACTCATGAGACCTATGTAACCTAGGCTCTGATACCAATTTGTCATGACCCCAAATTGGCCCGGTCGTGATGGTGCCTCTCGTGAAGACAAGGCCAGCCGACACAACACTCACATTAACCCTTTTAGGCATTTAGAGTCATTTTTAAGCCTTTAATCAAACAAACTTTCATAATAAACTTCTGAAATGATAGTGCGAAATAAAAATACAAGCCTGACATCTAGGTGTCACTAGTCATGAGCATCTATCAAGGTCTGAATACAAAAAGAAGTCTAAAATAATGTACTAATTACAGTAATAGAAATGTAAGGAAAGGAGCGGTGTTGCGGACGTCATGCAGCCACCTGCTAACTCTGATAACTCCGCGCCTGAGCAATCAATACCCACTACCGGGTATATAAATACATGAATCTGCACTCGAGGTGCAGGGAGTAATATGAGTACTCCAACCCAGTAAGTAATAAGAGTAAATAAAGACTGAGCAGTAGGAAACAATGAATCCACATTTTCATTAAGCTCAATAAACACAACAGACTTTCAAATCAAAATACGAGTCAATCTTCCCTTTTAGAATCCATCTTTTAGTAAAAATCATTTTGAAATACTTTCTGGTAGTTTCAGTAGGGGTTCAATACCAGTTAACATAATAATAGATATTAAAGTCATAATCGGTCCTACGGGCAAAGCATAGTTCGTAAAACAGCCCCTCAGGCAAAACGGTAGTCATAAACACTTCATAACTTGAAAATCTCAATAGGAATTACCAATACCAAATCAGTGAGTAATTTCTGAACATCTAATGAACCCCAGTTTAAATAAAAGTTGTTTTAAAACACTTGTTAAACTTTCCGACAGATGCTCAATATAAAGATGAGTGCAAAAATCAATAAACCAACATATTCGATAGAAACTCACTTTAAAGATGAGCGAAATCAATAAGTTCATAAACAGGCCTCTCAGGCAAAATATCACCCATGTGCATGTATATATATATATATATATATATATATATATATATATATATATACGCTTTATGTATTTTTGGGCCTGAGGCCGTAGTTTGTGCATGTATATATATATATATATATATATATATATATATATATATATACGCTTTATGTATTTTTGGGCCTGAGGCCGTAGTTTGTGCATGTATATATATATATATATATATATATATATATATATATATATACGCTTTATGTATTTTTGGGCCTGAGGCCGTAGTTTGTGCATGTATATATATATATATATATATATATATATATATATATATATACGCTTTATGTATTTTTGGGCCTGAGGCCGTAGNATATATATATATATATATATATATATATATATATCGCCCCTCGGGCGAGCCTCTCTGTCACTCGTGAATCATATCTTACCAAACAATACTCGAACTCAGCATTCACGCTTAATAGGTACCATATAGAAACCGCTACGGCATGCAACCGGATCCATATATTTCGTCGACAACGCTAACTGGGGGTGTGCATACTCCGGGAGGGGCCCTTACGGACCCAACACAATATTGTTGCAGCGTGCAGCCCGATCCATATATGTATCGATGCGCCGCGCAGCCAGATATATATATATATATATATATATATATATATAAAATACTCACAACTAGGCCCTCGACCTCTCTCAGTCATTAACCTCACCATCAGACTCTCATTCTATCTTAGTCATCAATCTCACCATCGGACCCTCGGTCTATCACAGCAAAACAGGGAACTCAGCCCAAAACAGTTCTCCACACTTCTAAGAATATAGTGATAAAGCCAAATTTGAGTAATAAACAGGTAAAAGATGATTGAGAATATGCTTTCAAACATATAGAGTGAGGAAAGATAGCAAAAATGCCCCTAAGGGTCTCAACAAGTCGGCACAAGGCCCCAACATGGCATACAACCCAAAATATAATAACATCAAACAATTAACTATCAAATACGCATTAAAATAATCGTTCGAGATGGACTAGGTCACAAATCCCCAGTGGTGCTCTACCCCACGCTCGTCATCTAGCGTGTAAGTCACCTGAAAGTAACACAATGATGTGTAATCCGGGGTTTCAAACCCTCAGGACAGTATTTACAATCATTACTTACCTCAAGTCGGCCAAAACTCTAGCTCGCTACGCCTTGTCCCCTCAAATCGGCCTCCACGCGTGTTGAATCTATCCAAAAGCAGAGTGAATACATCACAATGTGATAAAGGAACAAAGCCCAAGAAAAAATAATCAATAACCGGCACAAATCCTGAAATACCAAAACCCGAGCCCCCGGCCAACTTTTGAAACTCAGAAATTTTTATATCAATAGATTCCCTATCTTCTAAAGAGTTCATACATACCAAAAGTTCTCAAATCCGACCTCAAATGGCCCTTCAAATTCCAATTTAAAATTTCAAAAATCCAAGCCCTAGTTCTTCAATTTTTAGGCTTAGTTTCCATAAATTTCTAGGTGGATTTCACATTATATAATCGAGTTTGAAGACCAAGATTCTTTCCTCAAGTCGATTCCCCTTGAATCCCTCTTTAATTTCCTTCAAAAATCTCCAAAAACGAGCAGCCATGGGTGAAAAATGCCCAAAATCGCGGATGAAATAAAATTACAACATTCTGCCCAGCACTAACCATTCCTCTATGTGATCGCGGAACATTCCTCGCGATCGCGAAGAACAAATCCTCAACTCTCAAAATTCCTTTTATGCAATCGCGAACTTTATCATGTGATCGCGAAGCACCAGAACAAGGCCTTCCGCAAACGCGGACACATAGATGCGTATGCGAAGAACAAATTATGAGCCCTCACTTTTCTCCTACTCGATCGCGAAGGACTTCACGCCATCGCGAAGGCTTAAAATCCTCTGCAACTGCTGCTCAAAATCTGCATTTTCTCAACATGGAAATTTGTCCGATTAACCATTTGAAACTCACCCGAGGCCCACGGGACCTCAACCAAAAGTACCAACACATCCTAAAACATCATTCAAACATGTTTCAATCAACAAAACACCTCAAACAACACCAAAACCATCAATTCACATCGAATTCAAGCCTAAGTTCTTCTAAAACTTCTTAAACACGCTTTTGATCAAAACCCAACCAAACGATGTCTGAATGACCTGAAATTTTGCACACACATCAAAAATGAAATAACGAAGCTATAACAACTCTCAGAATCCCATTGCGACTCTCAGATCAAAATCTCACCTATCAACCGGAATTCGCCAAAATACTAACTTTGCCAAATTCAAGCCAAATCCTTCTACGGACTTCTAAAATGTATTCCGATCACGCTCCTAAGTCATAATTCACCCCACGAAGCTAATAAAATTATAAAAATTCCGATTCGAGCTCATATACAAATAAGTCAACTCTTGGTCAAACCTTTCAAATTCAAAGTTTTCAACTGAAACTGTTCTTTCAAATTCATACCGATTTCCGTGAAAAACCAAAATCAACGATTTACATCAGTAATAATACCTCATACGGGGCAAGTCATGCCCGAGAACTAGCGATCAAAGTGTAAATGCTCAAAACGACCGGTCGGATCATTACAAAACTAGTCTCTAAGGACTTAGTGATAGGGCTGACTAATATTAAATTTAAGAAAGATAAAGTCTGCGAGGCTTGTGCAAGGGGGAAGCAAATAAGATCCTCTTTTAAAAGAAAGAAAATGGTAAGTACTACCAGGTCGATAGAACTGATCCATATGGATCTGTGTGGAACGATGAGAATAATGAGCAGAGGTGATAAGAGATATGTTATGGTGCTTGTTGATGATTACTCTAGGTTTTCTTGGACACTATTTTTAACATTTGACGAAGTATTTGACATGTTAACTTCATTTGTTTGAAAAACTCAGAAACAACTAGGTAATCAACATGCATCAATCAGGTCTGATCATGGTACCGAATTTGAGAATGCTAAATTTTCTGAATTTTGTGATGAGCATGGCATAGATCATAATTTTTTTTCTCCTAGAACTCCACAACAAAATGGAGTAGTTGAAATAAAGAAGAGTACTTTGGAGGAAATGGCTAGGACTATACTACTTGCTAGTAAATTGCCTCATAGCTTCTGGGCAGAAGTTGTGAACAATGCATGCTATATCTTAAATAGGTGCATGACTAGACCTCTTGTTGAGAAGACTCCCTATGAGTTACTTAAAGGGAGAAAGACAAATATATCCCACCTTAGGGCATTTAGATGTAAGTTCTTTGTACATAATAATGGAAAAGACTCCCTAGGTAAGTTTAATCCCTATGAGGTAAGCGTATAAGAATTATAACAAAAGAACTATGTGTAAAAGACAAAAAGTACATGTGTTTTTAATGAAACTAACATTCTTTTCTGAGATGCAGGAAATAGTTGATGAAGAAATTGGGCTGGTAAGAAACTCAAATGAAACAACAGTCCAGCCTGAAGTTGCACTAGAGGAAGGAACATGTCATTTTACCCTGGGCAACCTGATAGGGGGAACTGTCTAGAGAGGAATTGATCCTTAAAGATCAAGGAAATATGTCCATAAACATGTTCCTCAGCAACAAAACATTGAAGGAACATCTAGAGGAAACCACTTGATTGTGAAGACTTACAAGTATTAAAGTCTCATCTCTTTGGGAATATAATCACTGATCCAACCTGTGTAATCAAAACCAGATCTTCTTTAAAGAACCTATGTTCTTTTGATGATTTTTTTATCTCTTATTGAACCTAAAAATATTTTCGAGGCTTTGCAGGATGCATATTGTGTGAATGCAATGCAGGATGAAGTCAACTAATTTGAGAAAAGCCAAGTTTGGCATCTGGTACTAAGACCCAAGGAAAGAATAGTGATCAGCACTAAATGGGTCTTCAGAAACAAACTTGATGAAGATGGAATAGTTACAAGGAACAAGGCAAGATTGGTGGTTCAAGAATATAGTCAAGAGGAGGGAATAAACTATGATGAGACTTTTTCTCCAGTTGCAAGCAATTATACTTCTTATAGCCTTTGCTGCTTATATGGAATTCACACTCCATCTGATAGAGTCAAGAGTGCCTTCCGTAATGTCTATCTAAAGGAAGAAGTGTTTGTCTAGCAACCTCCTATCTTTGAAAGCAAGGAATGTCCTGATTATGTATACAAGCTTGACAAGGCATTTTATGGGCTCAAGAAGGCACCAAGAGCATAGTATGAAAGATTGTCTAAATTCTTGCTTGAGAATGGCTACAAGAGAGGTAAAATTGAGAATACTTTATTACTGAAATAAAAGGTAAAGATCTCTTGGTAGTTCAGATATATGTTGATGATATAATCTTTGGAGCAACAAATGATAGGTTAAGTAAAGAATTTGCTAAGCTAATGAGGAGTGAATTTGGAATGAGTATTATGGGTGAGATTAACTTCTTTTTAGGCTTACATATTAAATATAATTCAAATGGAACTATGATCCATCAGCAAAAGTATGTGAAAGAGTTGCTTCAAAAGTTTAAAATGAAAGATTCCAATGGAGTTGACACTCCTATAGCAACAGACACGAACTTGGATTTAGATGAAACTGGTCATTTGTTGATCAAAAAATGTATAGGGGAATGATTGGCTCTTTGTTATATCTCACTGCTAGTAAATCTGACATTATTTTCAATGTAGGCCTTTGTGCTAGATTTAAGGCAAATCCAAAGGAGTCTCACTTGAAGGTTGTCAAGAGGATCTTGAGATATCTAAAAGGTACCATTGATCTTTGCCTATGGTATCCTAAAGGTCGTAATTTTAATTTAATGGGATATGTTGTTGATGATTATGCAGGTTTTCTTATGGATAGAAAGAGCACTTTAGGTATGGCACACTTTCTCTACTCATGTCTTGTGTCTTGAGCCACCAAAAAGCAAAACTCGGTGGCTTTGTCTACTGCTGAAGCTGAGTATATGGTTGCTGCCCCAAGTTGTGCTCAATTTTTATGGATTAAACAACAGTCAATGGACTTTGGAATTGATGTAAGTTGTATCCCCATCTTTTGTGACAACACTAATGCAATTAGTATGACTAACAACCCAGTTCATCACAAAAGAACTAAGCACACAGATGTTAGGCATCACTTTTTGAGGGACAACTATGAGAAGGCTTGATCACTGTACAATTTTGTACTACTGACAAGCAAATAGCTTACATCTTCACAAAAGATCTAAGTAGAGATCACTTTGAAAGGAACAAGATGATTAAGATCACCTAAAAGGAACCAGTTCTAACTCAATAATTGGTTAGATAATTTATGAATTTTGCAATTAATTAGATTAGATCTTGCTCCGTCTCATACTTTCATTAGTATACTCTTATGACATGTGCTAAAATGTCTCACTGATGCCTAATGATATTATCCTTATTTTTTTGGAAATTGAGTCTTACATAAGAGAACTTTCAGTGAAAAACCTGGTTCATCAAAATTATAAGGTATGTATTCTCCACTCCGCATATCTTGAAATTATTGTATTTGGGTCATGATCTGAAAGAAGTCCCACTTAATCCCAACCTCTTTTGAACCTATCCATTACAAAAGAACCAGTTTCACCAAGGAGTCCCACGTGCCATAATTGCCAAAAATCTAGGGCAAAGTCCAACGTCTTTTCAAACTTAAACTCCCAAAGTGATTAGATCTCTAGACTTCAAACAGTGTCGTTATACACTCAACGTGCCTACCTTTTTATTGACTTGTAATCATCATCTTCTCTCATCTCTTATTTTTGAAAAGACCAAAGCCCTCCAAAACCTAAAATTCACTTAACCTTCTTTGTCTATGTCACGACTCAAAATCCTTTAAAGGTTGTGATGGCGCCTAACACCACTGTCAGGCAAGCCAACAATACTTGATTAACTTAATTACTCATTTTAGTATTTTGAAATCATAATTTCCTTCAATTTAATAGTAAAAGATGGAATTTACGAGTAAATTTTCACAATTTCAACATTGAATTACCCATAATCCCCCCAAAACCCGGTGTCACGAATGCATGAGCATCAACTATGAATGTAAAATAAAATACAGCATCTGTCCGGAATACAAATTCGGATAGGAAAAAAAATATAAATACTCTGAAGGAGACTCTGATGGTTTTGGGCTGTAATATAGAATGCAGCTCACCTAAGTCCCTACGTTAACCATGCCTCTTCAATCACAAGGTCACTAGACATATATGTACCTGCACAAATATGTGTTGCAGTGTAGTATGAGTACGTAAATCAACGCGTTCCCAGTAAGTATCTAGTCTAACATCGAAGAAGTAGTGACGAGGGGTCGACTCCGACTCTTACTATGGGCTAACAATAAAATGTTGATACTATATTTAAGCATGGAATACATAACATAACTAAAAATCTAATAACCGGAAACAATCAACACTTCTTTTTACTAATAGAAATTACTAAATTCATTTTCATCATTTAACAATTTATATCTCAAGCCAATTATTAGTTCCAAATATTTATAATGCGCAAGTCATGTCGAGGTCGTACGGCCCGATCCAACATATAAATATAAAGTGTGCACTGTTGATGGTCGAATGGCACGAACCAACATATAAATATAAAATATGCACTGCCAAGGATAGAAAACATGAACCATAGATGCATCTATTAACTTGCCGAGGCGAACGTCCTGCTCCCATGAGAGTAGTGGAAATTTACCCCGCTCGCGGAATATATTTGTGATGCGGTTGCACATAGATTTCATGAGTTATTATAATAGCATTCAATTCTTTTTCAAAAATTATGAAATTCAAATGAAATATTTCAAGTCTCGAAATCCTCAATTTCAACTCTTTTCAAGGAATTTAATAAGTATACTCGATCTCAATTCTTTTCAAGGCAAATAATAAACATAATCAAATAACGGTATCAGCAAGGCATGGTGTAAACCTAAAACTACTCAGACATAGGCATAATTAGTAGCTACGTACGGACTCTCGTCACCTCATGCATATATAGCTACCACAAATAGAAGCACATATTAATTCAATTCACCTATGGGGTTAGTTCCCTCTTACAAGGTTAGAAAGGAGACTTACCTCGCTCTGAAGTTCAATAGCCGGCTCCCAAGCCTTTCAAACAACTCAAACCGATGCCCATCACTCCAAAACTAGTAAATAATGTGAAAATCCATAAATATATACTCTAATACTCATTATATCCAATTTACAACAATTTCCAACTCCGTTCAAAAAGTCGATAAAAATCTCCATCGGGCCCACGTGCCCGGATTCTGAAATTTTTTGAAGATAAACTTTACCCATAACCCTTTGAACTCAAATATATAATCTATTCCCAACTCCATGCCCAAAATTATGGTCAAAATCCAAAAATACGAATTTCAAGGTTTTCTATCAAAAATCCCAATTTCTAAAAAAATTTCATGAATGTCCATGTTAAAATCCATATATAACCAAGTATTTAACTTGCCAATAGGTGGGAATCACTTACCTTATAATAGATGATGAAATCTCCTCTTTCAAAGCTCCAACAATCGCCCAACCAAAATGAAATATGAAAGAAAATGGCCAAATCCCGTATTTAAAATGACACGGCCCAGCACTGCCCTTCTTTGCGAACGCGGCAATCCCCTCGAGTTCGCGAATTTCAAGAAGCCCAGGCCCAGAGCACATTCTTCGCGTTCGCTTTCGCATTCCTCACGATACATTTGTGAACCCTTCCGCCTTCACTGCTTCGCGCTCGCATACCCAGCCCGCGTTCACGTAGGCCAAACGGCCTCAGGCCCAGTCCTCACTTCCTTCTATGCATTCGCGACTGCCCACTCACGTTCACGTAGGTCCCTCAAGTTCTTCATCGCATTTGTGTGTCTCTCATCACGTTTGTCACACCTCCTTTTTACGCTACCGCACCCCGCGAAGGGCATGGTAAAAGGAGTTTTTCTAATTAAAGGACAATCGAAACGGGATTCTTTTATTAAGAGATTCAGAGTCGCCACTTGGGGGATTTATGGTGTCCCAAGTCACCGGTTGAATCCCGAATCGAGGAAAGGTTTAACTCTATTTAACAGTCCGCGAACCAGAAATCCAGATAAGGAATTCTGTTAACCCGGGAGAAGGTGTTAGGCATTCCCGAGTTCCGTGGTTCTAGCACGGTCGCTCAACTGCCATATCCGGCTTATTTATCTGATTTTAACAATTATGCACTTATATGCAAGTTATAACTCTTTTACCGCTTTTAATATTATTATTATTATTTTAACAAGGAATTGCAACGTTGTGAAAACGTATCTCGAACCGCGTCACATCAATGTACCCGTGGTTGTCGACACATTTCGACTCCGTTGAGATTTGGATTTGGGTCACATAAATGTGCACCCAAGTTTGAGAATGTAAATTATTAAAGGCGCTCCTAAAGCGACTAGCGTATTATTATTTTGGGTAAGGCCGTGAAATTTTGCTAAAATAACCTATCCCGAAATCTAAGTAATTATTAACATCTATTGAGGGCCCCGCGGCTTATGTATTTTTGGTTTGTCGAGGCTCGTCTCATTCATTATTTTAAAAGAATTGCAACATCATGAAAATGCACCTTGAACCACGTCACAATCAATATACCCGTGATTATCGACACATTTCGACTTCGTTGAGATTTGGATCCGGGACACATAAATGTGCACCCGAGTTTTAAGAAGGTAAGGTTATTTAAAGTACACACCTAAAGAGACTAACGCGTTATTATTTTGGGAAGGCTGTGAAATTAGCTAAACGACTCGTCCCGAAGTCTATACAATTATCAACCATTTATTGAGGGCCCCGCAGCTTGCGCGTTTTATTTGGCGAGGCTCGTCTCGTTTACTTTTAAAAGGCAAACCTAAAGTGACTATGATTTACTATTTATTCGTCTCTAATAATACAGGAAATGTCCTAATTAGCCATGGTTCAAGATTCAGTACTTAAGCCCATTAAACTCATGTGAGATCAAATCTTTTAATCATTCTTGCCTATAACAGAAAATAACGCTTGCCTATTTAAACTTAAACGAACATTCGACCATTTGAATTTACAGATCAAGAACATGTTACTCCGTTTATTTAACTGATGATGGATTCTTAAGTTCCAATAGATGCTAGATTGAATTTTTAAACTAAGTGACTTGATTAAGTGATTCTACTAACATTCCTGAATAAATTAGTTGTTTCAATGTTTAAGTAAGCTATTGATATTAACTACTAATATGCAATTACTTGTTCCTACGTCTAAATAGTGTGCTTAACAAATAAAGGAAAAAGCATCAAATATGCTATTTTTGGTTGTAAAATTATAGGTACAAACAGTATTGATATTCAATTTATCTCAATGCTAATTGAAATCAATACTAAACTATACTAAGTCTATGACTAATGGACACACATTAACATTAAAAGATAGTCCTAATTAAGTACAAAAAACTTCACAATCTGCATTTTTTATTGAGTTGTGAATCAAATTTGGACTATACAACTATTTGTCATTTATATACTGAACTACAACTATAATATCCAATATGCGAATGCCCTAGCATTCTGCTTTTCATGTTTACACCTCACAGCTACATCAAATTGAGTTCAGTTGTGTACCTGGTATTGGAAGCAAAAGAAGAGGAAGATCAGCAGAGTAGCAATAGCATACAACAACAGCAAGAAGAGGAAGATCAGCAAAGTAGCAATAGCATACAACAACAGCAACGATAACAGTCAGCAACTCAAATAACAGATTGGCCTAGTAACAGATTTATAAAACCAACAGTATTTCAGCAACACCCAATGAAACAGTGGAAAATAACCAAATAGCAAACCCAGGAAAACCACTTGAAACCCCAGCAATACCAAATAGAATCAGTGACCCAGGAATAAAACCAAAACCAAAAACAGAAGGCAGAGATTGACTCAACAATGCAGTGAAACAGTAGACTTCTGGTTTTCTCTTCTTTTCAGTTTTTAGAACTCAACACTCTCTTTTAACTCTCGAACTAAACTGATCTCTTAAGATTGAAAGACCAGCCAATTTAACTCTCTAACTCTGAACTTTTGGTTCCAAAATCCAGCCTTTTTTTCACTCTTTCTCTCTGACTTCCCTAGATTAAAAAGTCAGCCCCTGTTCTATCAAAATTCCTTCTATTTATAACCAAAAACAGACCCCCTCACACTGTCTAGAAACACTCAAATTTTTTATTCTGCGCATACCCCTTGAATTCTCACTCCTAAGTCTCTTTCTTGTATGAAACTATTTGGTTCCCCACACTTACATGTTTTGTCCCCTATTGTTTCAATCAAGAGTCATGGGGCGATTAAAGTATTCCTATTAACTTCCCGCACTCTTATGTCTTGCTCCCCATTGCTTTTAACTAATGACATTTATTACCACTTGACAGACCCCTAAGTTCAAACTACTTGCAGGCCTGTAAAATCCCTAAGTTACCCCCTTAAACCCTTGAAAATTACTGTATTACCCTAAGCCTGTTAGCATGTTATTAAACCTATATAAGTTCAAACCCAACACCTGAATCCTAATTGATCAACTAAATTACTACAGCTATACCCAATTCCTAAACAGGTTCAGGCAGTAGATTCAAAGCAGGAGGTGAAGATCAAAATCAGGAAGGTATCAATCAAAGGGAATGAGTTGATCATACTGGGAACCAATCCTGATCAACTCAAACCTAATGAAGTGATCAAAACTGAACATCCACAGGTTCACCTCAATGCAAGTTTAACACAGAAAAAGGAAACAGGCCGGTAATCATATAGGAATGAACAAAAATAGCCTATTATCATGCTTCTTCAATTTTTCTAGCAAATTTAATTGACGACACTTATTTAATCGATTGCATATACACAATTGATAATAAACAAACAGAGTCAAACAGAAGGGTGATTCATGCCTTGGACAAAACAGGGGACTTATAAACTAACTATTCGATGAAGTTTCAAATCGATTATATAGTTTATAACCTACTCGACCATGACCAGAAGAAGAATCGACCGAACAAAGGGTCTGGTTAGAGATGGACAGAACAATTGATACAAAATTGAAAAATCAAATAAAACTAAACTAAACACACAAAACAGATATTAATAGAACAGAAATAGAACAAAGGAAAGGGAAAATACCTCAGAGAAACTCAGACATAGGCAAACTCGATTTGAACTCGGACTCGAACCATTTGAGGTCGAATGGACCTTAATCGAGTGTTCTCAACTGAGAACACTTCGACTAAGGTCCATTGAACACCCAAAACCTCATTAATTTGAACAGATTCCAGGTTTGGGTCTTTTAGGGTTCTTGAGGTTCGATTTGGGGTTCGAGTGTTTCTAGCCAGATTCGAACGGAACCAAAGGCATTTAGGGTGTGAGGGAGGTCAGGGGAGGTCTGGTATGAGTTTGGGCTTGGTTGTGGTAAGTTAAGGTTTTGCTCGAATCTTCAAACAAAGATTCGAGATGATGGAGAATGATTCGAGGCCAGCGGTTAACAGATTCGTAACCAGGGTGGTCAGGTGGCTTAGGGGTGTTGATTTGGGGGTCATTGGACCACCGGAACCGTCGTGAGGCAATTTCCGGTAGGAGGAGCACGGTGGGGGAAGGCGGAGGGTTCATCTGGTCTCTGAGCTTGAAAGAGACGAAGGGGTGAGGGGGTGTTTGGATTGGGGGGCTGGGTAGGAAGATTCAGGTTATATACGAGGGGGGAGCATTTGATCTTGGCCATTCGATCAAGTGAGATCGACGGCCTGGATCGTTTAACTAATGGGGAACGACACCATTTGGTCTAAGTTGGGGGATTGGTTTAACCCGGGTAAAAATGGATTGGGTTGAACTGGAAGCATTGGACCGTTAGATCAATAGGAATGGATGGTTCAGATCTGATCAATTGAAATGGTGTCGTTTGAACCAATGATGGGGCTGGACTGGACCGTTCGATCAGTTTGATCAACGGCTCAGATCTGAGACGCCAATACGGCATCGTTTGGGGGTTATCTGAGAACAGGTAATGGATTGGATCGTTTGGTGCTGATTTGGGCCTTGTGCTTTTTAAAAATTGGCCCAACCGATCTATTTCATTCTCACTCTTTTCTTCTTCTTCTTTTAATTCCTAATTAACAACATTCCTAAATTAAATTGTGACATCAAAATTAAACTACAAAAATATTAATTAACCCTTAACAACAATTAACACACAAGTTAAGACATTAATTGAACAAAATCCCACAATTGCACACTTAAAATGACAAAATACAACAAATACATATTTTTGTGATTTCTTTCTTTTTTCTAAAACCAAATTATGGTATAATTAATTCCTAAATGCACAATTAGATCCTAAGTGTGTATGCAACATATATTTTTGTATTTTTAAATAGATTATAACAAGATAAACATTTACAGACAAAACACAGATAATTATCCAAAAAAATGCCACGCAAAAAATTGTCAAGATTGTACATACAGCAATTTGTTTTATTTTTTGATTTCTTTTGGAGTAGTTTTCGTGAAGCAAAAATCACGTGCTCACAGCTGCCCCTCTTTGTCCGAAAATACAAAGAGTTCTCGTGCAAAGATAAAGTGAGCGGATTCGAGCGATTTTTGCCCGTTGGAATACTCCGTGTGAAGCATTTTTTTGAAATGTTTTAACCGAACCTTTGCTTCGAAGGTTTCCTACATATCCCTGACTAAAAGGGAATCAGGTTAATGTAGTTCGGGAAGTTTTGGTAGCTGGGACTACCATGGGACTGCAATTTTGCTGTTACTGCTGCTGCATGTTGTTATTACTGCTTACACTATGCTCAAAATAAAACGAGAAGCTAGACTAAACTAGGAATTACAAATCTTATCTATCTTCAACTTGCTCTTGTTTCCTTGCTTTCTTGTCGGCTTGTGTTTCCTCCGGTGCTTCTTTCTTCCGAAAACTGCTGGGGACGACACTGGCCTTTTGCTTTTTCTGAACACAAGTTTCATCATTTTGTTATGTCCTCTGGGGATAACACTGGTTCAAAGACCGCTTCTCTTGAAATTTGCCTTATCTTCCTTTTGATTTCTGCACTTGGATTTATGCTGGGGATTTTTGTTGTACCCTTCTGCCTTCCGGTGGGTTACTGATTTCAAGACATGAAATGTAAAGACTGAAATGTAATGCCTCTGTTTTATGGGCGGGCTCCCGAATGCAACAACTTTAAAAGTAACACCTCCGTTCTACGGGCGGGCTCCCGAATGCAACAACTTTAAAAGTAACACCTCCGTTCTACGGGCGGGCTCCCGAATGCAACAACTTTAAAAGTAACACCTCTGTTCTATGGGCGGGGTCCCGAATGCAACAACTTAAAAAGTAACACCTCCGTTCTACAGGCGGGCTCCCGAAAGCAACAGCTTTAAAAGTAACACCTCCGTTCTACGGGCGGGCTCCCGAATGCAACAACTTAAAAGTAACACCTCCGTTCTACGGGCGGTCTCCCGAATGCAACAATCTTAAAGTAACACCTCCGTTCGAATACCTGAAGTGAAGCTACTCATGGCCTCATACCGTCGAATGATGTACTAGGGATCAAAACAATAGGTCGGATCGTTATAGTCTATCAACAGTAATTCAAATGGCAAACACATTTGAAAAACCCCAAATCACTGAAAATCCATCATCACCACCTAAAGAACCATCACCCACACCTTCCACCACCAAAACTTTCAAGAAAGGGTGTGTCAAGATGCTTGCTCGTAAAACAATTTCTAGTTTTTAACAAGACAAGAAACTAAATGAAAAACAAAAATCAAGCCAGGCATAGGAACCCCAAAAATTAGATTAGTCCTTCAAGTATGAAACTGAGGAGGAAGAACCAGTTTCATCTAAAACTGAACAGGTTACTTATGGGTTAAAAAATTCATCTGATGTTGTTTTTGAAGTTGCTTAAAATCTTGAGAAAATATTTATTCGAGTTTGTACTATTTCTTGTGTAGAATCTGAGTCTACAAAAGTAGGTGGTAAAGATAAAAAGGGATAAGAAAAGGTGAGTGTTGGTATCACAGGATATATGAGAGGAAAGGGCGCAGGATGAGCGGTTGAATCTTCTTCACCCACTCTTGTTGGTTTAATTGAAAAAATAGTGGATATGATGTTATATAGTGAAGAGGTTGTTGAGGAAGAAGAAATTTTAAGAGAAGAAGGAGGAAGTGAGTCAGGAGATGCAAGTGCAGCGGAGGGGCTGGTTAGGCCGAGGAAAAGGTTCCAAAAACATGTTCCATCTAGGAAGGAACCCTTCCATGACCTACTGAAAAAGATGTCTAATAGCTACAATCCAAAGAAAAAGAAAATTTTATGAGTTAAAATCCCTAAAATTGTTATAGGTGGCAAAAAGAGGAAGGTTGCCTCTTTTATCCCTATAGATACTCCTCCCACAAGAGGAAGAACTAAAAAGAGTCAGAGGTAGCAGAGTGAGGCTGACCTAGAAAAGTCCTTAGTTGAGAATAAAAAGAATGTTGTTGCTAAAGAAAATAAAAATATGGGTGAACCAAGTGAAACCATTGAGATCGAGGGATAGACCTAGTCCTTCATGATGAGGATGCGGCAAAGGAAGTAGAGGTTGTAACTCCAAGTGCTAAAAAGAGAAAGACTTCTAAGAAGAAGTCTCCTACAAAGTATGTTGATGCAAAAAGCTCTACCTTGGCAAAAAGAACCATGTTTTCCAGGAAATCAAGAAAGTGAAAATTATGGAGGAATAGAGTAAAGAAGAGGAGACTGATGAAGAAAATGACAAGATGGTCAAGTTTGAAAAAAGAACAATTCTAAAGGGGAGGCTCCTCACTGATATAGAAGAGGAAGGAATGGTGATGATGTTGGAGATTCAAGGCTGGAAGGACATGGTCCTTTAGTTGGAAGGGAGGTAAGACCGAGCTGAAACTGTGGAGTTATTTTCTAACTATGAGATCACAAATGGAAGGGTCATTAGTATAATGAAATGTGTGAAGTTGAACTTTGATTCTAAAGATCTAGGGGAGATTCTAGGAGTACCTGCGGAAGGTTACAATGACTACAAAAAATTGAAGTGGCCTAGCCTAGAGAACCTACCTTTTTCACTTGCCATTACCAAGAAATTTGCTGATAAAGACTTAAAGCTTCAACACAGTGTTGTTTATAAAAGTGAAATGACACCTGCCCACAAAGTGCTCTTTGAATTTATCAGCAAAGTGGTTCTCTCCATGCAGGAAAGGAGGCACACTGCTACATTTATGGACCTGGTCTTTATGGAGTGCTTGGATAGTGAAAGGAAAATAAATTGGCCGGGGTTCATCATTCAGCTCCTTACTAAGGTGGTTTGTGGCACTAAAACTCATGCCATCACCTATGGCTTCATACTCATTGTTGTTCTTACTCACTTTAAGGTTCCCCTCAAAAAAGGGGTGTTAGCACAAGTAAAGATTACTTTGGGGCCAACACTTTTGATTGATTATGATTATGAAGTCGTTACTGCACCCAAAGAACGTAGTTTATCCAAGAGGCTCCTAGGAAAAGCAAAGTGAGATCTTTGGAGCAGGAGAGTGTGGATAAGGATGCTAGATTGAATAATTTAAGACTAGGTTGGCTAAAGTAGAGGTCGAGATAGACTCTCTCAAATCTAAGCTTACAAAGAAAAAGGAGACGAATGAGGGCATTCTTCAAGATATGCTGAAACTGCTTTAGGCCAAGAATCAAGAACATGTTAATTCCTAGTCTTAAACCCTTCCTAGCCTAGTTTGTAACCAGTGACCTGAATGGAATATTTTTTTTGTCTTTTTGCTCATGGTTCAGTACTTTTATTTCTTTTTATGCTTTGTGGATGAATCTTATCAATGATAATCACTGCTTTTGCTCTATTTATTTGTTGATATTTCTTAGATGGTTAATATCCTTAGATTGATAATAGAAAATTGAATCCATGATTACATTTGAAGTAGCCTCAATGGACATGAATACGATATGCTAAAATTTGGTTATATAACTTAATTATGCAACTTTTCGATAATTCCAAAAGGGGGAGGGGAGATAGGTTGTGATTTTGCTTTGGACTGTGATAATTATAATATAATGAACCTGGTCCTTGATGATTTGTGACTTTAAAATAGAACGTGTTCTAACATTGTGTTGATGTTGAGCATAGTTGAAATAGGTTTCATGCTTATAAAAAGCATAGAGTTTGCCATCGTCAAAAAGGGAAAATTCGTTGGCCTGAGTAGGTTTTGTTTTGATGATTGATAAAGGAACACATGCATGAACTAGGTCCGTAAACAGCGTACACAGAGCACGGGTAGATTCAAGCACAAGGCATGCACGTGAAGGGGATAAGAATAAGTGGTTATATCTAATATCCCCTAGACGAAAATATTTCATAATTGATAAGGAGCATGACTCCTTACTTGAAGAGAACTCTATCCTAGATAAGGAAAGAGTTAGAAGTTGAAGATAACAAGAACACTTCCACAATGGAAGAGTAAAGTATTAGAACTCTAGTTAATCCTTATTCTACTAACTCTATATATATATATATATATATATATATGTCGATTGTGTTCTCTTTTACAGGTTACACACAAACGCTGAAGTTAAGCAAGAAAGGTGAGCAAAGTAGCAAGGTATTTTACAAGCAATTCATATGTGTTTCAAGTGTGCGAACCTGAGTTACATGAAACAGATAGAAGAACCAGTTCCAAGTGTTTGTCTTTTATTGTAGTTCGACTGTAATAGGGCTTTTGAGTTGTACCTTTCAGCTTTCTTTAGAAGTATTTGTACTAGGTACTTTGAGTTGTATTGTTTAAGTTAGAGTTAACTTAAAGTTGTTACAACAGCCTATGGCTGGTTGCTAAAAGGGTTAGAGGTAATCCTTAGGTTTACAAGAGTTTGTAAACATTGTTGTTATGGCTCAGAGTTATAGTGAAGTTTTGGGGAAAATCCTACTGGAAGTAGGTCATGATTTTTCACCTTTGAGCTGGGCATTTTCCACGTGAAAATACTTGTGTTCTTTAGTTTTTGTATTTTTTATTCCGCAACTATAGTGTAAGGAACTTGTAGAAGAACCATGTCCTTCTATAATTTGTACACGCGAAAGATTGGACACCACACAAATTACCCCTATGTGGTATTGAAGTACAAAACATCAAGAAGGCGTACCAGAGTTTTAGATGATCTGGATAATTAAGACAAGAAATTAAAAGAGATAATATAGATCTTAGATTTGAATTTAAAATATTTATCACTTTTATGGTTGTCTTCCTTTATAGTCACTACCTAATTATGTGGTAACTCTTCAATCTTAACTAATCTGGAATAAATGATCAACGTTGTCTTTCCATTTTTTCAACTCTTTGAAATATACAAAAATGCAAATTTGCTCATATATTCAGATCATGCTAAAAATAAATCGCAACTAGATTCCAATGAAAAATAGAAAATTCTCCTTTGTACAACTTTTCGACTCCTTTGAGATATCTGAAAGTGACTCTACCGTTAGTTTTTTTTTAAATCAGATCCATTAGGCTAGGTGCCTGGCTAATTTTTATATATATAAATAAAACAAAACAACAAAGTAACATGTTGTCTTACAAGGAGTAAGACTATAAGAGATGGCTAATACACAAATCCTACTACCAAACTTTGGCTTGTGAGGCCCGAAATTGGTATTACACTTTGATCTAGAAAATATATAAGCAAAGTATATAAAAACTAGCCTATTACAGTGTAGACATATTCAACAAACTTGCCATTATAGCCCATCTTCATATTGATAAACTCAGTAGCCACATCACGTGTTTGAATCTATAGCATCCATATATAAAAACTACATTGACCATAGTCCCATTGTGTCGTGTATCCAAACAGAAGTGCCCAGAAATTTGAAGATATGGGCTTCCTGTTGTCCCACCTCGCCCATGATGGGCGGTGATGTCGTTGTTTGGGTTTTGCCCTTGTTCATCTTGCCATTTCATGGAGGTCTTTTTGTAGTAATGTACCAGAGTAGTACATTGTAGAGATGTTCAAGAAAAAGCTCCCAAAGTTGTCTATGTATCTTCTAATTCCATCAAAAATGCCCCAGTGAAATTGCCTTGTTGTACCTTCTATTTTTTAACGAACCAACTGCTTTATCTTCAAAATTTCTTGACGTTTTGTTGCTTGATTCCATATGTTCCAGACATAGACACCATCCTCAGTTGTCCTAACTTCCAATCGTACCTGATACTCGTTCCACCATTGCTTCATTGTTCCCGCAAAATCGTCCAAAGTGCATTGTCTTGAGCCATTGTACCTAAGTAACTTGAGCTTCATATGGGTAAAGTAGATGCCATATGAATTGAATCTTGCTGCTGCACCAATCCTTTAGTACCCATATTAGGTCAAAATTACCTGGGTAACACAAATCTACCTAGCCATTAGCCTTGCCAAAATCAGTAGGCATATTTGATTTGTGATGGCTGGGTTTCTCTTTTCTTCTTGCTCTCATGCTTATTGTCATGAGCAGCTTTCCAGCCATGCCCCATGATCCCTTGGGCACGCCCCGTGGCGTCCTAGCAAGCCTCCCAACGCCTAGCGCCACGGACGGCCCCGTGGTCTTGGCCGCGCCAAGTGACAAGCGCGCAGGTGCCTCTGTCGCCCCACCAATATCCCTTGCCAACGCCCAACCGCAGGCAGATTCCAACAATGCCGCGCGCGCAGACCCTGATGCCAAAGACGCTACTGCTGATAAAGGACCTCTCCCTGCTTTATAGAAAACTAAGTCCTTTCCATTGTAAATATAGAGTAGTTTTATTTCATGCACTTACATTATGTTTCTCCAGCTTTTGCAAATCTAGTCGTGTAGCTTTGATTTATTTTTTTTAAGTATTATTAGGGGGGATCAAGCAATCAAAACTTTCTAGCAAGCAACAATTCTCTGTACTGGTGTCTCTCCCCCCGACACCGCCTTGCTTTTCTGTAATAGCTTTCGTTAATGCAATCCAGCTTTCTTTCATTCTAAATTCTCATTTCTGTTCTCTCAATTGTTCTTGACATTGGTTTTCCCGTGCGGCACTAACAATCTAGTATAGCGCACGGAGGGGACCTTAGTTGGCGGATAGCAACTACACTGACATTAGTTGCTTAGCCTTACGTTGCCCTTCCAAGGAATCTTAGGAAGGTATCGCGTAACAGTTGGTATCAGAGCCTAGGCTCGACATCGGACGAGGGAACGTATTGACATTACCACCATTTCTGACCATGGTGAATCATGGGGACCGCATTGCGGCTCTTGAAGGGACGGTTGAGGTATTGCGGCCTATTGTGGATACGGTGCCTGAACTAAGAACCAGCCTACTGCAAAGGTTGGACAACCTGGACCGCAGGGTGCTTTAGGTCGAAGTTGACGTTGAGAACATTAGCCGCGACTCCGAGGGAGACCGGCAGACGGTAGCCACAGAGGCAGCCAAAATTTTTGACAAATTCGAGGGAGACACAAGAGGCAGTAAAGGTGACTGCCATGCAACAAACTATTGACAAATTGACAGACCAGCTCAATGTTGTCAATGCTGCTTTACAGGGCCTACTCCGAGGAGGTGGAAACCAAATTGGAGGTGCTGTGAACTCCACTTCCGCGACAAAGGAACTAAAAATTCCTGAGCGAAAGCAATACAGTGGAGCTAGGAATTTCAAGGAAGTGGAAAACTTCATCTTTGATGTCGAACAATATTTTGATGTTGTTAGGGATCTGGAGGAAGCTAAGAAGGTAGAAACTGCTGCCATGTATCTTCAGGGTGATGCTAAACTCTGGTGGTGGGTGAAGTATGAAGCCATCAAGGCCAGTGAAGATGCTCTCGATACATGGGCAGAACTGAAGGTAGCCATACGCTTGCAATTCTTCCCCGAGAATGTTGAATACAATGCAAGGAGAAAACTACGGGAGCTCTGCCAGACAAAATCAGTGCGGGACTACGTGCGAGAATTCTCCGCACTCATGCTAAGCATATGCGACATGGGAGACAAGGACAAGCTCTTCACCTTCATGGAAGGGTTGAAACCTTATCCCCACGTGGAGCTATAGAGACAAAGGGTAGATACCCTTCACAAGGCAATCCAAGCAGTTAAATGCCTTGGGGACTATCAAATGGAAGCTCGAAAGGACAGGCCTCAGCCGCCTGCCCGAGCAGGTTTAAAGGGGGCTAGCCTAGCAATGGTGGTCCTAGCAAAAGTGGGGGAGATAGGAACTCAAACAAATCTAGAGCTCCTTCCTCAAGAAACAACAGTGTTGCTTCAAACAACAATGATCGGGGGAGAAAGCCTCCTTCAGGATGTCGTCATTACGGCGGACCACATTGGAACAATGAATGCCCACATGCACAGATGAACACCCATCAGGCTATTGATGATGGAACGGATGACGATTCAGACGATGCGGACCAGACTGAACCAGTAGGTGCTTTCAATGCAATTGTTGTTTCCATTTCTGAGGCATTAGTGGAGACCAGTGCTGGTATCCGTAAGAAAAAGGACCCACGTCCAGTCACGAAGAAAGGGAAAAAGAATGCGAATGAAGAGACTCCTCCTAAACAAGAAAGGACCTTAATGTTCGTTGAGATGAAGGTGAATGGCAAGCGCATTCGGGCTATGATAGAAACGGGTGCTACCCACAACTACTTAGCCTCGACTCAGGTGGAGTGACCGGGACTAGTTGTAGGGAAAGGTAAAGGCAGTGTCAAGGCTATCAACTCACCTCCCCAACCAGTGGGTGGAATAGCCAAAGAGGTACCGGTGAAGCTTGGCCCCTACAAGGAAAATTCAACCTACGAGTGGTAATCATAGATGACTTTGAGCTGATTGTTGGACTGGAATTCCTAAGGCAAACCAACACCATGCTTGTACCATTTGCAGACATGCTACTGATGATGGGAACCAATAGGGCCAAGCCCTGCATTATACCGTGCCTTCCCATGAAGATGGTCGTTGAGAACATCTCGGCCTTGCAGCTGAAGAAGGGGGTCAAAAGGAATGAGCCTACGTTCCAGGAAACCCTCTGCATTGAAGATATAGAACGCTCCTCGGGTCCCATGCCTGAACCCGTGAAGGAGTTACAACTGGAGTTTGAAGATGTCATGCCACAAGACATGCCAAAGCGGCTCCCGCCTAGGCGCACTGTGGACCATGAGATTAAGTTGGTGCTGGGCGCGAAGCCACCTGCCCGGGCGCCTTACAGAAAGACACAACCCAAACTCACCGAGCTCCGGAGACAATTGACGGAAATTCTAGATACGGGGATCATTGTACCCTCAAAGTCCCCATATGGGTCCCCTGTTCTATTCCAAAAGAAACATGATGATAGCATGCGACTCTGTGTGGATTATCGAGCTCTAAACAAAATCACAGTAAAGAACAAGTACCCTATTCCTTTGATGGAAGACTTGTTCGATAGACTAGGTGGTGCGACGGTGTTCACCAAGATAAACCTCAAGACAGGTTTTTGGCAAGTTCGGATTGCAGAGGGTGATGAGCACAAGACGACCTGTGTAACAAGATATGGGTCGTACGACTTCCTGGTTATGCCATTCGGCTTGACTAATGCTCCAGCCACATTTTGCACCCTGATGAACCAAGTCTTCCGAGAGTACATTGACGAATTTGTGGTGGTCTACTTGGATGACATTGTGGTATATAGCCAAACATTGGAAGAACACCTAGTGCATTTGCGGAAGGTCCTAGCTCGTTTTCGGGAGCATGAGCTATATGCCAAGCTGTCCAAATGCTCCTTTGCACAGAAGAAAATTGACTTCCTAGGACATGTCATTGAGGAAGGACGCATCAAGATGGACCAACAGAAGATTCAGGCCATCATAGATTGGCCGCCGCCAAAGGATGTCCACGCCTTGAGGGCGTTCCTTGGCCTATGCAACTTCTACCGGCGGTTTGTGAAGAACTACTCCCTTATCGCTGTGCCATTGACAGAACTCCTCAAGAAGGTCACACCTTGGGATTGGGGACCAAAGAGAGCGGAGGCCTTCAACGCATTAAAGGCGGCTATGTCTAGTAGTCCCGTCTTGGCTCTCCCTGATTTGGCCAAGCCTTTCGAGGTACAAACAGATGCATCCGACTATGCTCTTGGTGGAGTCTTGATGCAAGAAGGGCACCCCGTAGCATACGAGAGTCGGAAGCTAAAAGATGCAGAGCGGCGCTATGCCGCCCATGAGAAAGAATTATTGGCCGTCGTACATTGCTTACGCCTATGGAGGCACTATCTGCTGGGAACCCCGTTCGTGGTCAAGACAGACAACACAGCGGTCAGTCATTTCATGACCCAGCCAAAGTTGAACGGTCGACAGGCCAGGTGGCAAGAACTACTAGCGGAATTCCACTTCAACTTGGAGTATCGCAGTGGAAAGACCAACCATGTTGCTGATGCACTCAGTCGAAGAGCTGACCTAGCATCGGTGTGCCTACTCGCCACCCTAAGGGGGAGCGAAGTAGCCACCTCCATCAAGGACCAAATACAGGATCTACTCATAAAGGATCCCGCTGCTCAGTATTTGGTTGATTTGGTAGGACAGGGCAAGACTCGCCAGTTCTACGTGGAAGATGGTTTCCTGAAAGTCAAAGGGAACCGACTTTATGTTCCAAAAGGAGGAGATCTGCGGAGAACTCTTCTCGCAGAATGTCATGATACTCTGTGGGCTGGCCATCCCGGTGAAGAACGCACCATGGCACTACTTCATCGTGCTTATTATTGGCCTCAAATGGCCGATGATGTGGCTCAGTATGTGAAGACTTGTCTAGTATGCCAGAAGGACAAGTCAGACCGCTTGACGCAAGCGGGACTCTTGGAACCACTAGCTGTCCCAAAAAGACCTTGGGAAAGTGTTTCTCTGGATTTCATCACCGGATTGCCCAAGGTCGGAGATCTTACAACTATCTTGGTTGTGGAAGACCGATTTTCCAAGTATGCCACCTTTATTGCAGCCCCACAATATATATCAGCAGAAGATACAGCTCAACTCTTCTTCTCCCATGTCGTCAAATATTGGGGTCTGCCCAAAGACATTGTTAGTATTCGCGACTCACGCTTCACCAACAACTTTTGGACCCAAATTTTTAAGTGTCTTGGGTCAAAATTGAGTCACAGCTTAAGTTTGTATCTGCAATCTGATGGCCAGACGGAGCGGTTCAATGGTATGTTGGAGGAATATCTCTGCCACTTTGTAACCGGATCGCAGAAGAATTGGGTGAAGCTTCTGGATGCTGCTCAACTGTGTTTCAATTCACAAAAGAGCTCTAGTACAAACAAAAGTGCTTTTGAAATTGTTACCGGACAGAAACCGCTACTCCCGCATACTGTGAATGCACCAAACACGGCTAAGTCTCCTCGAGTTACTAGCTTCCCGAAAGAGTGGAAGCGGAATCTGGAGATAGTGCGGAGCTATCTTGTCAAAGCTCAAAAGCGGATGAAGAGGCATGCTGATCAGAATCATCGGTTTGTTAAATATCAAGTAGGAGACAAAGTGATGGTCAAAATCCCAAAGCGGTACTTATTTGCGGGAGTCCATGACCCTCGCCTATTGCAAAAATATATTGGACCCTTGTCCATTGAGAGGCGCATTGGGAAAGTTGCATACCGGGTGCATACCCCAGATTGGTGGAAAATTCATCCTGTCTTCCATGTCAATCTCCTGAAACCTTTTCGAGAAGACACGGAGGATCCTTCAAGGAGCCAGCTTACAATACCCAGTATTCGGGGTCCCAATTCAACCGAAAAAAGGCGTGTTGAAGCTATCCTTGATAACAGAGTGATTCATGCCTCAAGGAAAGATCACCAAGAATTCTTGGTGAAATGGCAAGGTTGTGATGCAGAAGAGAATACTTGGGAGAGGGGAACAAACCTCAAAGCCTACAAGAGCCTCATTGAAGAATATTTTGCAAGTAAGGCACCGAGGACGTCGCCAACTCAGGTGGGGGAGAATGTCATGAGCGGCTTTCTAGCCATGCCCCATGACCCCTTGGGCGCGCCCCGTGGCGTCCTAGCAAGCCTCCCAATGCCTAGCGCCATGGACGGCCCGTTGGTCTTGGCCGCACCAAGTGACAAGCGCGCAGGTGCCTCTGTCGCCCATCAATATCCCTCACCAGCGCCCAGCCGCAGGCAGATTCCAACAACACCGCGCGTGCAGACAATGTTGCGCGCGTAGATCCTGATGCCAAAGACGTTGGTGCTGATAAAGGACCTCTCCCTGCTTTATAGAAAACTAAGCCCTTTCCATTATAAATATAGAGTAGTTTTATTTCATGCACTTACATTATGTTTCTTCAGCTTTTGCAAATCTAGTCGTGTAGCTTTGGTTTATTTTTTTAAGTATTATTAGGGGGATCAAGCAATCAAAACTTTCTAGCAAGCAACAATTCTCTGTACTGGTGTCTCTCCCCCTCGACACCGCCTTGCTTTTCTGTAATAGCTTTCATTAATGCAATCCAGCTTTTTTTCATTCTAAATTCTCATTTCTGTTCTCTCAATTGCTCTTGACATTGGTTTTCCCGTACGGTACTGACAATCTAGTCTAGCGCATGGAGGGGACCTCAGTTGGCGGACAGCAACTGCACTGACATCAGTTGCTTAGCCTTACGTTGCCCTTCCAAGGAATCTCAGAAAGGCGCCACGTAACATTATGCTTACCCCTATCTCCCCTTTAATGGAATGATTACATAGTACTAATGCCACCAATTAAAGGTTTGTTAGTAGATAAGGCATGAGTACAATAACATGTCCTGCAAAAAAAAAACAATGTTAGTATAAAACACATCCCACATGTTCTCCACCCTAAGGTTTTGAACATGATGGATATCCCTTCCAGCACCCTTTCCTTCTTTTTTGGACCTCCCTTTATATTGCCTGCTATCTCCGTGACACCTTTATTCTCAAATATGGACATTGGAGATTATCATCATTCACTATCCTCCTTGCTTGTACATCCAATTGTGCAAAGCATTCAGCTTCAATATTGACATGATCAATTGCGTAATTAGCAATGTAATCTACCATCCTATTGCCTTCGTGAAAAATATGCGACACCTTAGCCTCACATGCCTCCATTAGTTTTCATATTTCCTCCACATATTCAACAATTATCCATGATGGTTTCCATATCCCTTCAATTACATTTTTTAGCATCATTGAATCTGTTTGTATCCAAATGTGTGTGATATGCCTTTGAGAACAAATTCTCAAGGCCTCCAGAACTGCCAAAACTTCAGCTACTGTATTAGTGTTCTCTAGAATTTCCCTGCCGCATGCATACACCACATCTCCAAGTTCATTCCTCATACAAAAGTCAATAGCACTTCTGCTTGGATTTCCCCTAGAAGCCCCGTCAATGTTTACCTTCATCCATCCCTCCCTAGGTAGTTCCCAAAGCACCTTGTGCACTTGTAGTTTAGGTGTATAATTCTCCAGTAAATGTAGCACATCAAGCCACCTATGAGGGACATGATTGATTACAGGCTTCCTATACTTCACAAGTGCTTGAATGGTGGAAGACACTTGGTATATGATTCTATTAATCGTAACTATTTGCCATGTTTATAACTATTTTTCCTCTTCCACAATTCCCATACAATGATACATGGCAATGCTTGAAAAATAGGTCTAAGTCTTGGAACAACTTGTATTGTCTAACACTTCACCACTGCTTGGTGCAAGTTTAGACCTTCCAAAGTTAATCCAGCACAGGAAAAGAAATATCATCGTACCTTTGATGCAGTATATGACTTGAAGAAGACATGTTCCCTTGTTTCCACTTCTGGATTTGTACAACACCAACACCTTGAAAGTGAAAAGTTGTCACGACCCGGATTTCCCACCTTCGGGAGTTGTGATGGTGCCTACTATTAGGATCTAGGCAAGCCAATCATTTATTACCTCTTTTAGCAAACATCAACAATTTTATAAAACGAAACATGTAATAACATAAGCGGAAGTCTAAAATGTAAACAACTGGAAAAAATGTGAAAGTTCCAATATAAAACTCTACCCAAGATTGGTTTCGCAACACTAACGAACTTCTAAGATTTACTAAATACAATAGACTGAAAGAAATCATAATCTGTTTGTTTCGGTACAAGGATAACAAACTGAAGTAAAAATAGAGGAGACTCCGGGCCCGCGAACGTCAGCAAGGTGTCACGACCCGGAATTATCCCACTATCGGGCGTCGTGATGGCGCCTACTAACGTAGCTAGGCTAGCCAAACAATACAACATTTCTACTATTTTCATTTAATCAATTATAATAATCAAATAAGTGCGGAAGACTTTAGTTTTAACAAAATGATATAAAAATGCGAAAGTTTCAAAATACACCTCTACCCAGCATCCGGTGTCACTACTCACGGACTACTATACAATACTACAAACAAGTCTGAATATGAGAAAAATACATATGTCTGTTTCGGTGCAATGAAAACAAACTGAAATAAAGGAAAGGGACTTCGGCCTGCGAACGCCAGCTGGGCTACCTCTAGAGTCCCTGGACTGAAGATAGCTCCCAGATAGAAAGCCTACTACTACTGTCCAAAAGCTGCTCCTGGATCTGTGCACAAGAAACGCACAGAGTGTAGCATCAACACAACCGACCCCATGTGCTGGTAAGTGTCTGGCCTAACCCCGGCGAAGTAGTGACGAGGCTAGACAGGACCTACCGAAATCAACCTGTGCAGATATCTATATATATGTACAACAATGGAAATAACAACAAGGAAATACCAGTAACAAAGGGGAAAAAGGGACATGCTCGGGGAGATACAGTAAAGAACAAATCGACAGATATAACAATGTAACCATCTCAATACCATAACTCGTATGAATATATAAGTCTAAGTGGACGGCG